>APFE031689852.1:21084-65725 GCA_000404065.3 Pinus taeda
TCTTTTTGAAGTTTGACATGAAGAGCAAAGGTTTGAGGCTTGACAAGGAGGACAATATGACTATTGATGGAGCCATATTAACTGCAGATAGTCATGGTGACAAATTTCAGTGTAACAAATATATCAACCATGTATCATCACAAGGGACTTTTTCAACATCCCACATCTGATAAGTATCGACCATGATAATCAACATATGTGAGAACCAAAACCTATCATCATAAATTAAGAAGTCATCATTATTATGTGACTAAGTAAGCCATTTCTCGAAATAGCCATGTCTTCGTGAAACCTTCAATAACACCATTCTCTTTGCCAATTTTCTTCATAAGAAGATCTTTTATACCAACGTGATTTACCAATGTGTAATTTAAGTAATCGTCCACGTATCTAGCATAGAGACAACAATATGTATCTAGTTTCTCATAAAAAAGAAAGCCATGAGCTCAGAGTCATTTGTCAAAATTTCTTGATACCATCAAGTGCAACAATATTCAAACAATATGCCATGTGAGAGCCAAGAACTATAGGAATCCTCATCCATAACTACACCATAAGAAATTTATGCATCTTTGAAGGCATGATGACAACATCATAACAAAAATGAGTGACACTTATCATCATCAAATAATGAAGTTATGTTCTCAATATTTGTTCTTCACCTTAAAATTATGAAGATCACCATGTAAGAAACATAGTTATATGCATCATCAAAAGAGCCATCCACAAATCTAATCAGAAGCATCAAAACGACTATCTGGCTCAAGAAATATAAGTAACATTTGTGATTTCATCATAGGCAACCCATGGCCACAACATAGTATGATGCATCATTTAAACACTTCGAAAACATAAGCATCATCACCATTGATAAGCATGATTATGTACGAAGAATTTCTAAAGAAATCATAATTCCAATAATGCATTATTAGAAGCATAACATATGCTCCCCCTGAACCTGTGCCAATTGTTTATTATCAGATTTGATCATTTCATATATCAGTAAGAATCATCATGGCATCATCATCAACCAGTTATATATCAAGACATTAATAACTTATGAGAGTGAAAATCACTTCTACATAGCATCAACAAACTGCATTCATCAACCATCGAAACAGAAAAGACAATCGATAATTGACTGAACCATATACAACCCTTTTTCTGAGTTTGTCCCACTGTTTCTTCATCAAACCAACATATACATGAATGTGCAGTTTCGAACTCAAGTATATATGCCACTTTTCTTTGTAATATCCCCGTATGAGAAGTGCAATACTGAAATTTGATACTTTCAATTCCCCTAAGTTTGTTCTGAATATACCTAGCCTTAGAACTTTTGTTGAAACATCAGTTCCAAGAATACCATTATCATGATGGTTCTTCATCAGCTCCAAGAATACTATTGTCTCGAGTCATGTGATGAGAACATTCATCTTTGTCTACGAATGAGCAGAGAGCAAGACCACACCTTATCTAGTATTCCTTTTCTTTCCTTTTGGTCGATTCATCTTTTTCATATTTTTTGATATCAATGTTCTTATTTGGTTTCTTACCATATTTTCTATGGTGATCCATAGACTTGTTGTTGCATTCTTTTGCTATATTCCCAAACTTGTTACAAGTATAACATCTTATATGTTTCGTATTCCTTTTATAGTAATCAATGGGTTTGTGACCAAACATATTGCAAGAAAAATAATATCCCTTAAAGTACTTGGAAGTTGATGATCTTTCTGTGAGATGGTTATTAGCTTGAAAAATTCTACTTCTGCACCTAGCAACAACATGTCCGAAATTATGACACTTATAACATTCAACATTATTGATTGGAGGAAACAATTGATTAACGCTTCTATGGTTAGGAGTAAATGATTTTCTTTGAAGACTTTCTTTCCTCGGATGTTGATGGCGTTTACTTCCTATCTCCTTGTTGAGAATTTTAGATGTTGCACTAGAATTCCTTACCTCAGTGTGAGCTATATTCACCTTTAATACTTTCATGAAAACCAAGACCAAATTTTATTACAGGAGACCTTTGACTACTAAGAATACCATCGAAAATCTTAGTACTATCTCGAAATCGCAAAAGTTTATCCTTTTCTTCTAATTTACCTTTTAGGATATTTACCTCAACCTGATATTTCTTTTCCTTTTCTAGATATTGTTTCTTCATTATTTCTTCAAGTTTTCTTCCTTCTTCCACTTATTTTAATTTGAGAATCTCATTTTCTTGTTCTTCAAATGCTTGAAGTATTTCTTCATTCTTCTTATTTGATTTTTCAAGATCTTCTTTTAGAGAGACAAGCTCAACTTCAAGACCTTCACAGTAACTAGTTCTTTATTTAAGTTCCTTGGTTTTTGTATCATTTTCATTCACTTGATTTCTCAAAGATGTTACTTCATCCTGCAACATTTGACATTGATCTTCCTTTCCCTTATATTGCTTCATTATTTTGTTTCCTTCCTCCAACTGAGCTTTTAACCTAGTAACCTCTTGTTTGTAGGAACATTCCCTTTTATCAAATAGATCTTGTTGATCTCTAACTTTATCTATGAGCCTTTTAACTTCTACCTCTATAAGATTTATTTCACTTTCACTCATAAGGGAAAACTCAGTTCTTGCACTATCACATTAATTATCTTCAATATTGCATGAATAGAGAAAGGTATCACCAGAAGACCAAAAAACAATACCTGATAATTCTTTTTCTTGTTCATCTTCACTCTAAGGTGATTTTGAATCTGAATATTTGCTTCCATATAATATCCAATTGTCTCTAAGACTTCCACTATTTCTTTGATATGTCTTATTCTTTTGAGTTGCTTTCTTATTTTGCTTCTTTCCCATTGTCTTGAGGGATCTCCTCAAAGCAATCAAGATTCTGCCAAAGCACTTGCTCTGATACCAATTTTTGGGAAGAATATTGAGAGCGTGGGGGAGGAAGGGGGTGGATTAGTATTTTCAAATAAATATTTTTTTACATTTCATATTCAGATTTCTATACGCAAATTTATTGAAAGGAACTCGCATGTGTACTTGACTTTTCTTAACACAACTAGCGTACATTCAGTGAACTTATGATTAAGTTAATTCATCATATTTTGATATTTAGCCAGTGCATCAGTACTTTTTTAAAAATTAGATAAATAATAACCATCTATTGTAAGAACACAATAAACCATCACCCATAAGCAACACACATGAACACCAATATTTAAGGTGTAAACCCAATGCGGGAGAAAACCACATGTTGTTGTCGTCTCTGTCTTCTTTTTAATATAAAGAAAAATTTGTTTACAATCTTGTACTAACATAGACCCATACCAATACACAGGCACCCACCTGAAGAAGGATACAACCTTCGGTATTTCTCCAACTCCTACTCGAAGTGAGCTCCAACCCCCTGGTTCTTGCACTGGTGTAAACTTGTACCTGTATGCAGGGACAAAAATGCAGAAGGCTACAACGTTCACTCATTCTCTAGCTACTACTGGAAGGGAGTTCTGACCCCCTGATATGATCACCATCTACTACTTGCAGGAAGCTTCAAATTCCTCACTAAAGGCTTCAACCCTCAGCAACATCCATGGACCACGTTTCATGAACTTTCACACTGGATCCACTTGCTTCAACAAAACAGAACTTGTAGGCCATGTTTCATCAAATTTTCAGACTGGACCCATTATCAACACTTAATATCAATATCGAAAATCAAATTGTAACTCATTGTTGTAACACTGTCATTTATCTTTGACACAACTGGATCAATCAATCACTGAAACCCAATCATCAATCAGTGAAACTCAATCATCAAGCTCTGACATAATTGAAACCCAAGTAATCAATCTTTGACATAACTGAAAACCAATCATCAATATCTGAATCAACCAATCATTAAAACTTCTTACATCAATCTTTGACACAACTGAATCAATCACCAAAAACCTAATCAACTAACACTTAATGAAAACGCAACCAATCAACTGGAATAGTCAGATCACTGTAACCAGTACACAGAATTAAACCCAAAAGGCTACATCAACACACAAAATCAACTGTTGTCATGATCATTCAAATACTAAAATGTATACGCTACTTCACTTAAGGAAACCCGCGTGCATACACTCTTTTTAGTAGATAAACCTGCGTATAGATCTTAAAATACTGAAAATTGAAAACTTGACTACTACATTTATGAAAAGAACCCTAAACCATACTCATATCTACTACAACATTATGAACCAATTACATAATTGTTTCTCATCTTAACTCACAATCAACAAGTAATCTTAACATTATTCATAACCACATTCAACTTCATCATTCATTCAGATCTACTTCATACATTATCATTTGACCTAGATCAATCACAAGGACATCATTGATAAATGACAGAGAAGAAGCGACACTGATAAGATTGATCAGTCATTTATGAATAGAAACCCTTACTTTGTATACACTACTTTGTAGAGGCCAACCCGTGTGTATGCGCGCTTTTCTTGAGACCAACCGGTGTCTATATCTGCAAATTTTGACCTAAAATTGTGAAGCTCTTTAGAACTTCATAGAGACCCACATCATAATATTCAGAGATAAAAGCATGCGTCAGTACTTCGATCTAGTCAATCCATGAGAAGATCATATAATGAAAATTCATTTCAGGTCTCCTAATCCTGATCCATCATTATATTCATTCATGCATAATTATTTCAGATCTATTGTATCTCATCCATCTTCAAACTCTCTAGTGCATATTTAGTTTAGATTAAGCAAAACATCAAAAACCCATAACATGCATATTTGATTTTGATCTAACTCTTCATAAGATTTCCATGACTTGCACACTTGCACACTTTGATCTTCATCACCTTATATAGTTTTAGCCTTTTTCAATACCTTGGGTCAAAACCATCGTTATGTCGGTGGTATTCTTTGATGGAATCAATATTCTTTGTCGCGCTCACTACTATGGGCCAATACTATGGTAAGAACCCCTAGAATTTGGAATACCACAGTGAAAAATCCATACTCTACTTTTCTTCACTAAACTCGCATGCATACATGACTTGGCTTAACAGAACCCGTGTATAGTTCTTGAACTTCCAACTTTATCATTCTCTTGAACTGATTCCCCTGAACTGTCATGCATTTTGTCATATCCTGTTAACTTTCAACCATATCATTCCTCTGAACTGATTCCATTTCATCAAATAGGTTGTCATCAAGGAAAACTCATTAGGTGGGTTGCCATCAAGGACAACACCAACATTCTCCCTGTATCAAACTTTTGATTTTGAGCTGTAAACCTTTGACCCATCATTCTATCACGTCTGAACTAACCTGTGGATTCATCAAGTTACCATATATTTTTTTTTGTTACAAGTGATTTTCCATCAAAGACAACATGCATCATAATGCCAGCATGAAGAAGTGAGCATTGAAATTAAAAGGTGAATTGATTCAGGTCATAAAGAAGTTAGGTATTTCGACCTTAAATGAATAAAGGGATGAGAATAAACCCCAACCCCAACTTTTGTTGAGCCCAGTCAGTTGGTTGGGCATGAGAGTAGTTAGTGACAAATCATAAAGGTGACCTGCAACCACTAATATTGTGTTTGATATTATGTAAAGGGATGAGATAAAATAGGTTCCCAACTTCATTTGGAGAATAATAACCTCGTTTCGGTTGCATGGAAAATTGAAGGAAGAAGTGGGTAGCTAGAAGAACTGTTGTGAGCCAAGAAGAAGGGAATTACACATTTCAAGAAAATGGAGAGAGAGGAAAGCCTAGGTTAATCACTACCAACAAAAGAGTAGAAGTTCGACACTAAAAGGGTCCTCTCAACCAACCTTGGTTTGAGAAGAATCCCTTGTAGATGTAACCTTGCTACCATTTAAATTGGGTATGCTTTTATAAAATTAGACAAAATGGTATCATGGGTTTCTTTTGGTTATGTTTTTGGGTTTTCGAAATGCAGTAGGAGGAAACCCCCAAAAAATTAAGAAATTGTGCCTTATAAAGGAAAAATCTCAGAGAATCTAGGCAATTTATGCATGCCATTAAAGGGGTCAGCATCAGTAACATGAGTTATGAATGTAAGTTGTGTGCTTCCCTCTGAAATGTTCTCATGGAAAGAGAACGATGTCGAGAATGATGTCATTGGAGGTCTCCTGTAATTCTTAAAATGATATGCTGCAACATTGTCACTATGTTAAAGAATTAGAAGAGAGAAAAATAATGCAAAAACATGTTAGTAAGGATCAAAAAAATTTC
Organism: Pinus taeda; assembly: GCA_000404065.3. Lineage (NCBI taxonomy): Eukaryota > Viridiplantae > Streptophyta > Pinopsida > Pinales > Pinaceae > Pinus > Pinus taeda. Next base: position 27,363 of record APFE031689852.1, read on the forward strand.
CTTATCCAATAAGCATGGTTATATTTAGAAAAAGAGACATTGTAGAGGAGAAAACAATATTTGTGAGGGAAGATATTGTCTCATTCACTCACATATTTAACATTAGTAAATGAATCCAAGAGTACACACTTTGTAAAGATCAAATCATTTAAAAAATTCACATATGGTACATCTCTAGTTTATTTTCTCCATGGAGTTGTACATGTAGAGAGATTGAATATAAAACTATGAATGTTACCACAATGATTGCTTAATATTGTAGGCAAGTTCACATAAGGTTTATACAAAGGTTTATTCAGGGGTTTGTTTGGGTACCCTATCGAGGACATATCGGTCACAATATACTTTGGTATCATTGAAGCTAGGGAATATTATTGAGATCCCTTTTCATCTTTCTCTTTCACTATGTGCCAAATCCATGCAGTGGAACTCATTCAAATTATTTTCCTCCTCATCTGTGCGATTTTTATTCTATTCCACATGCTCATTTTGACCTTCGGAGACTCTGCCTAGAAGCAATAGATGTGTAAATTGAAGAGGACCTCAAGCTCCAATGTTACACTCACTACTAGCATCCATGAAAGGCTTTTGTTGGACTCTCATTTTCTTGTTCGTGGAAAAGAGTCATCTCAGTTTTTTATTTTAACAAGTCCTTCAAGGATATACATTTTAGATGTTGTCGCAGGTGGTGGAAATGTTGTGGATGTTGGTGTTGTGGATGTTGTTGAGTATTACTAGATAAACATACCACATCATCTTCCTTCCTTGGGTCTATTTTCATTTTCGCCTTTGGTTTCGACCCTGGATGCCCTCAGCGGAAACCATCTAATTCTCAGGGTGGCGGGGAAATGGTCAGAAAATTTGATTTTTCTGACGTTGAGAAAAAAATTTCTAGCTAGTTGGTAAGATCTTAGTTATCTCATAAGTGCACCACAACCTCTTCTATCAGAAGATTGGACCAAATGGGATTCTTTCTATTTCGGGACGATGATTTACTTCCTAAGGTATTTTACTTCTCTGGGATTTCATGCTGGATTTTCTGATACTTCGGGTCTATCACTTCATGGATGGGTGGTGGAACTTGATGCCTGGAATATAATTTCTTCATTGGTTGGGGTAAATTCCCCGGATCCCTAAGAGCATGTTTGGATATGGATCAAAATTGAATCGAAATGTAGAGAATTTTTACTTTTTTTGGGATTATTTCCCTTGACTTTTCTCTAATAGAATAATTGATCTTTTCCCATTCCAGTGGTGAAGAGGCACCACCATTCTCTTTTCTTATATTTTTATTTTCTCCCTGGTCGATGGAACCATCTCTTAACATTCTAGATGGTGACACTTCCCTCCAGTAGGCCTTTATTCTCTCCACGTTGAATGTTGAAAAGGATTACACCATTCAAAAATTATCTGTAGATGTTGTGTCATGTCCAGATCCTCATCCCTCTACATTGCACTTTGTCCCACAGACTGTTGTCCCGCAATTTTATGACGATGGCACTTGGCATAATCACCTGCAGAGGCATACTTTGGGAGGTAGAATACATCACGAAAAAAATATCAAAACCACTTTTGATATATTATGGGATAGGGTCTCTAGTTTGCAGAATAAGGCTCTTATTGGTCTATGGGTATTTGTAGGAGCTCGCAAGTTGGACATGGAGAACTGGGTTATGCTGTAGTGGAATCCCATTCTAGGGTATCCTCATAAGGTGAGCAAGTTGATGAACTCATGGTATAGTTTTCACTTTCTTCATTGGGATGACTCCATTTGCATCTTGGATACTCCATGGGTTCGGGTTGAAGTTTTCTTCAACTAAGTAGATGGTATGTGGGTTTCGACCCACTCTTGTACACGCCATAAAATAATCTAGTCTAGGTTAAGCTCCCAGGCATTCCTTTGGAATTATTGACTCATGCAGCTCTCACTGAGATTGGAAATGATGTTGTTTGCTTCATATACATGGATCCTCACACTCTAGGTACGAAAGACAAGAGATTTGCTTGGATTTTAGTCAAGATTAATTTTGTTGGTGGGATCCAAGACTTATTGACTTGGCTCGAGAGTCAATTCACACCAGGCACAAGTTGGACTATTGGGGCATCCCTTTCTGGTGCCTCATTTGTAACCACATGGGTCACCTTCTGAAATATTGGCTGTGACAACACCGTAAACCTACTGGCGCGCTGGGAATCTATATGGGATTTTTTTTGGTGGCCTATCATCCCAACCTCTGTTTCCATCGGATTAGGATAAAGGTACATATATCTCCTCGCATGATTTCTCCATGTTTCACTCTTTTGCTTATAACAATTTCTCGATTTTGCTTCTAAATTCCCTTGCACCCTCTACTATTACTAGGTTAAGAAGGTCCTTTCATGCTGAACAATGTATCTATCCCTCACAAGGGGACAAAGATTGGCCCATATCTCTTAAGGCTCCTCTTTTCATTAATTCCCCCTCTAACTTGCCCCGGTCCTTTGGACCACCTCCATCCTAGCAATTCTCGTCGAGCCATTCCTCTCTAGTTTGATGCTCCCCCTTGTTCCCTTGCCCTTGGATCTTCCTTCCATGTCCCTGTTAGGCCATGCCATTTCCACTTCTTTGGATCCCCCCCGGCCCACTTCCCCCCAAAACGTGGTTGGCAGCGATATTGATTTCATGATTCTTAATCTGTCGATGGACTTATTCTCCCAGAGCATTCACAATGGGTAAGGAGTTCCCTTCCTCTCCCATCATTATTACTTCATCTACTAAAAAAATCATTGTTCAACAAAGAGGGGGAAGGGGCAATTGTCACTTCTGTTGTTGACCAAAAGGTCGCCACCTTTTACTTGATGATCCTCATAACTTGTGTGATGTTTCGATTTTTTATTCCTCTACACCTCAGGCCCTTAGAGCAGTTGAGCCCTCTTTTCCTGAACCTCCATGAATATCGTCTTGCTCAATTTATGTGGATTGGGGGATACTGCTAAGAAACTTTCTCTCTATTCTCCCTTCCGTAATTCTCATAGAAGAAACTATGGCCGAGTCTAGAAAGTCCCTTGCGTACTTTTGATCCATTTATCCACAATGTCATATTGTCGTTGTTGATTCATTTGAGATGTTTGGGGGTCTCGATGCTTTATGGGACCCTAATTGGGTTAATTTAATTGCTTACAAGTTTTGTGTTGGAATTTTTCTTACAAGACAGTTACTTGGCTCGGGCGACAAGATCCATATATGGAATTTATATGCTCCTTATAAAGAGAGGCGATCCTTCTAAGACCATGTTGAGCTAGCTGATATTCTCAATATCAGGTCCTTGATTATTCCTAGTGATTATAATGCTACCCTCTCTCGGGAGGAATACTGGGGTCCCCAATGCAGAGCTGATCCTCTGGCTTTTCGATTATCGTCCCTCTTCGGTGCTTATAATCTGATTAATATAAGATAGGATCCCATTGTGCTGACTTGGCATAATGACATAACTAGGGAAGAGTATAATGGAAAGCACATCGACAAATTCTTGATACATGAAAACCTGATGGATTCTTTGGGGAACTTAAGATCGTGGGTTGAGCAAGTCTACATTTCTTATCGTTGTGTGATTATTATGCAATGGTGCATGGGACCAATCCATAGGGGTATTCCATTTAAGTTTTGAAAAGTATGCCTTGAGGATGAGGAATTCAATATACTGGTCATGAATCTCTGGAAATCCTATGTGAATTCTCTGGGTACGTTTGTTATGGAAAAAATTACCACTAAATTGGCGTCCTTAAAGAGCTAGATTCACATATGTGAATGACACAAAAAAGACATGATGTTCAAAGAATTGAAGGACCTGATTGAAGAGATCGGAATGATTGGGGACTCACTTTCACATGATGTTCCCATTGAATAGACTTTGATTCGGTTAAAGGAATTGGAAGGGAGAAAAAGGCACATATTACAAATACAAGAAACAACTTGTCAATTAAAGAGCCGAGTTTTATGGATTAGAGAGGGAGACACAAATAAAAAGTTCTTCCATCATTTTTTTTGTCCTCGGAAGAATTGAAATGGTATGTGGCACATCCAAGTGGTGGACATGAACATGGTGCATTCAACGTGTGAGATACATAATGAGGTTGTTCGTTATTTTCATGATATTTTCAAGGATCATGCAGAGGTTGATATTGCAGACTAGCTCTAGGGAGTGGAGGACTACCCCATTATGTATCATGAAGATACTAATGATTTGCCCTACTGACCGGTGAATGTGGACGAATTACAATTGGTTTTGAAATGATTTTCCATGGACAAGTGCCCTAGTCCTGATGTATGGATGGTAGAATTATTTATGCATTTTTTTGAGCTCATTGGTCTCAAAATATTGGATATTATGGAGGAATCCTAGATCATAGGGCGCAAAGCTGCCCCCATTAATTCAAATTTCATCACCCTCATTCTGAAGCGCTCAAATCCTTCTACATTGGTTGATTTTAGACCGATCTCATTATCCAATATTGTATATGAAATCATATCAAAAACTATTGCGGAATGTGTAAAGGGGATATTGTCGTTTCATATTTCCAGGGAACAATTCAATTTTTTACATGATAGATACATCCATGATGCCATTTCCATCACCCAATAATGTATCCAGAGCGCTCATACTAGAAATAAAGAAGTGTTGGTTATGAAAATACACCTTCAGAAGGCTTATCACTGTGTGGATTAGTCTTTCCTCATGATGGTACTCTTGAATATTTCTCTTGATATAAAACATGTGGAGTGGATCATGGCTTGTGTGACAGGAGCATGGTTCGCGATGCTCATTAGTGGTTTCCCATCTGACTTTTCCTAGGATAGGAGGGGCCTCAGACAGGGATGCTCCCTATCCCTTTTACTTTTCATTATGGTCATGGATTCCCTCAGTAGGAAGATAAAATTTGCAAAACATTTGGGGATTTTCGCTGGTCTGAAAATTGTTGAGAAATGGAAACAACAAATTCTAGTTTAAATTGTCCTTGAATTAAACTATGAATTAAAATAGAATTCTTTGCTCAAAGCAATTTGCAAATAATTAATTAAGTTTAATTAACTTAATTAATTTAGGAAATTCGAATTGGAATTATTTTAGAAGACATGTATATGTTCTCCCTAACTTATAGGAGTTAAGGACTAGTTATGAATGAGTTGTAATTAGTTAACTCGGTTTATTCAATTAAGTTTAGCTAAATTAGTTCCAATCAGTTTCAGGAACTAATAATGAGTAAACAGTCAGTTGGGACACTAGTGACCTAATTAGTACTACTCTAGTTAACTGAAGATTCCACCATTGGAAACTCATGCATGTTGATTCTGAGAAAGACCCAATTGATACTAGAGTGCAGGGACAATGAACTATTTGTTTTAGATTTTTTTGAGTTGCACTGATAGTGCATGCATTGGGGAATTGATCCTTGATGGATTGCACTATTTTTAGAGGTTTTATTTCCTTTTAAATACAAGATATTATTCATAGGAATTACGCATTGGAATAGAGACTTGGAGAGCTTATGAATTGGCTAAACTTTGGCCTTGAGATTTCTTATGAGTTGGAGATTGAATTTGTTGAGTGATGGGATTGTTCTAGAGAGAACTGTTCAAAATAGCAACAAGAAATGATAAAAATAGAATCCAAAATATTCCAATTTTAATTTGTCCTTGAATCAAAATTGTGAATTAAAATTGAATTTTAGTCTCACCAACTACTTGAAAAATAATGAATTAATTCATCTTGAGTTAATTAGTTGGAGAAATTCAACTTAGAAGTCTTTCTGAAGTCATGCAACAATTATCCCTTAAATTAAGGAGATTATCCCTTAATTAAGGAGATAAGATTGAGTTATATTTGAGTTGTAATTAGTTAGCTCAGTTTACTGAGTTAAGTCCAGTTAAATTAGTTCCAAATTGTTTGAGGAACTAATTGTGAGTTATCAGTTAGTTGATGCATGCATGCACTCAACAAGTGTACTCCAGATAACTGAAGATTCCCTCATCAGAAACTCATGCATGTCTATTCTGAGAAATACCCAGTTGAGATAAATGTCAAGGATAGGTTACTATCAGTTGCATGTGTTTTCCTATAAAGGCAACTCATCCATGTAGTCAAGGAAAGATTCCTTGAGGATTGCACAGTTCTGATAGTGTGTTAGAGTAGTGTGTGAGAGCAGTGTTACACTGGGTGAAGGAGATCATCCCAGAGGTAACTGAAAAAGGAAATAGGAGCTTGGAGGGCAAAGGAGAGGGCTTGTGAGAAGCTTTGATTGCCTGTGAGCATCCAGGAGGATTGTACTAAGAGCTGGCTAGCTATGGGAACTAAGGCTTTGTATAATTCTGATGTATTTCCACCTTGTATGATAATACAAATAGTGGGCTTTTTAGCTGAGGCTTTCCCCTAAGTATTTTATGTGTTTCATGTGCATTGATTCTTCTTCTTATGGTTATATGTGTTCAGCTTTGATTCAGCTTGATCTTTAAGCTTCCGCAAGTTTGATAGTAGAAGTAGATTATAGTATTTTGCTTTGGTATATTACATTATCGAGTTAATCTATAGTTAGATTTTCTACATAGATCTTAGAGGTAGAATTGTAGAGAATTTGTGGGAAATTCTACATGGTAATAGAGCTAGCTGATCTATAGATAAATTTCCACATGGTATCAGAGCCTAGTTTATCGGAGCTGTGAATAGTATATGGAGAAGAGAATTCGAAGTTTGAAGTTCGGGGTTGCAGGTGCAAATCAAATTCATATCATACTTCAATGTAGATGGGACATTATGTGACTAATTGCCCATCGAAGAAGTCCAAGAAGAGATCCTCGAAAGGATCGGAAGGTGAGGCATTGGCCTCTTAGTTCAAAATGGACTTTACCCTCATCTCATGCATGGTGTCATTGATGATGGGTTATGTTTGGTATCTTGACAGTGGAGCCTCATTCCACATGACTGGCGATAAAATTTTATTCAATGAATTGGAGGAGAAAGACCTCAAGATGCACATAGGGATGGGTGACGATGAAAGGTATAGTGTTTCAAGAGTGGGCACGGTTGCTTTTCAAAGGGAGCTTGGACCTCCTCTCACCTTCATAGATGTGAAGTATGTGCCTAGACTGAAGAAGAACTTGGTATCAGTCGCAAGGAAAAAGGCTACGATGTTGTCTTTAGTAAGGGAAAGGTTTTCCTTAGACACATCACCACGAGACAGGTGACATAGATCGGTTAACGAGTCAAGAACCTGTATGCTCTTGAGGTTCAAGATGCATGCAAAGCCTTGAGGAGCAAGGCAAATGTTAGAGACTTGGCGGTTGAGAGGGAGAGTAAATTACCTCTCAACATGCAGCCCCAGAAGAAGTCTCAGAAAATTGTGGAGGAGCCATAGTTGGAGAAGTGGGTAGAGGGATCACATGTAGACATACCTCCAAGTTTGAGGTGGGGCAATGTGAAGTGATAGTCCCATGAAGGCTCAAAATTGGGTAGGGTCCATTGAGATTTTTTATCTCATGGATCATACCTTGCTACGGGAGCCCAAAGTACATAGTAGCAGGAGGGAATAAGTGGGATTGATGAAGTCATAGATCAAAGTGACAAAGGCTAGAGCAATCAAATACTGAAGAGCATAGAGAAAGATTGACAACAATGCAGAAAGGCAGAGCTAGCCGAAGCGCAAAGTTTTCACTTGACAAAGGTAATAGCAGTCAGAGACTTTGATGACAAATGCATCGTACTAATTCAGGTTGGATGTTTTTTGTTTATGGAGTTGTTGGAGTAACAGCACTAGAGAGAAGTGTTGCATGCATAACATTCCAAAGGTACACGATCAGGATCGAGTTGAATTCCTCTCTTGTTGAGAGGGAGTGTTGAAAATAGAAATAAGAAATGATAAAAACAGAATCCATAATATTCTAATTTTAATTTGTCCTTGAATTAAAATTGTGAATTAAAATCGAATTTTAGTCTCACCAGCTGCTTGAAAAATAATTAATTAATTCATCTTTAGTTAATTAGTTGGAGAAACTCAAGTTAGAAGTCTTTTTGAAGTCATGCAACAATTATCCTTTAAATTAAGGAAATTATCCCTTAATTAAGGAGGTAATATTGAGTTATTTTGAGTTGTAATTAGTTAGCTCAGTTTACTGAATTAAGTCAAGTTAAATTAGTTCCAAACTGTTTGGGGAACTAATTGTGAGTTATCAGTTAGTTGATGCATGCATGCACTCAACAAGTGTACTCAGGATAACTGAAAATTCCCTCATCAGAAACTCATGCATGTCTATGGTGAGAAAGATCCAGTTGAGTTAAATATCAAGGATAAGTTACTATCAGTTGCATGTGTTTTCCTATAAAGGAAACTCATCCATGCAGTCAAGGAAAGATTCCTTGACAATTGGGCAATTATGACAGTGTGTTACAGCAATGTGTGAGAGCAGTGTTACATTGGGTGAAGGAGATGATTCCAGAGGTAACTTCGTAAGGAAATAGGATCTTGGAGGGCAGAGGAGAAGGCTTGTGAGAAGCTTTGATTGTCTGTGAGCATCCAAGAGGATTGTACTAAGAGCTGGCTAGCTGTGAGATCTAAGGCTTTGTATAATTATGATGTATTTCCACCTTGTATGATAATATAGATACTGGGGTTTTCAGCTGAGGCTTTCCCCTGAGTATTTTCTATGTTTTATGTGCATTGATTCTTCTTCTTATCGTTATATGTGTTCAACTCTGATTCATCTCGATCTTTAAGCTTCCGCAAGTTTGATAGTAGAAGTAGATTATAGTATTTTTCTTTGGTATATTGAATTATCGAGTTAATCTACAGTCATATTTTCTACATAGATCTCAGAGGTAGATTTGTAGAGAATTTGCAGGAAATTTTACATGGTATCAGAGCTAGATGATCTATAAAGAAATTTCTACAAGAACAAGCATTGTAATTTCATCTTGATTTTCTGGATTAATACAAAATAGATAGTGGGGTTTTGAGCTGTGGCTTTCCCCAGATATTTATTGTGTTATGTTCCTTTGATTCTCTTCCTCTATTGATTCTTGGTTGCTCGATGTTTATGGGTTTGCACTGTAAAGAGTAAAAGTATATTCTTGTCTCTTGTTTTAGTAGATTACATGACCTTGTGAATCTACAGGTTTTTCTACATGGTACCAGAGCAAGATTGTTTTTTGGGCCAAGAGATTCCACAGAAGTTCTGAGAATTTATGTGCAAAATTTTTAGAAACAAATTTCCTATTTGGATTCCTTGGGGAAAGATACCCAAATTCAAAAGACAATTCGGCCGAATCGGAGTTCTGATGAGGGAGATATCGCTGATCTAAAATCATCTCTCTAGAGGAGATTTCGAAGTTTTGAGTTTCTGGGTTACAGGTGAAAGTCGAATTTTCATACATACATGAGGATCGATAGATGGTGTTCTATGGTTTGAGGCTTGAGTATGCCTTGGAAGGAAGCTCGAATTTATAGCCTAGAGGGATGGGATGGAGGCTGTGTTATAAGATAATGGCTTGAAGGAATTCATTGATCAATAAGTACCCAAGCCAACAACTACTGATGCACAGAACTTGGGCGAATGGAAGAAGTGTGTGGAAAAGGCAAGGTAGGTAATTCTTGAGGGATTTCAAGGCCACATTGTCTCGAGTCTCCATGGAAAGAAAACTCTGCATGCTATGTGGAAAATGTTAGAGTCGGTCTGGTCAGTCCTCTATCAGAGATCAAAATTCCTTATGCATTTCATTTTTAGGTGTCCCACTCCATTCACCCAACTGCATTCCTCTAGGGGCATGCCATAATCTAAAGGAAAAGGTCATGCTAGTCATTTCCCCTCATGTCTGGCTCCTGCTAGCTAAGGTATTTTGTCAATGATCACTAAAGTCCATGACAGTCAAGGTCTGGTCCTTTGAAGGACAAAAGTCATTTTTCGATACTTAGGTCTAGGGATTCATCAATTTGGTCTTCAAAAATATTCAATAAAGCCATGTAGGCCAGAGTGAGGCCCTTACATAGTTATGATTCAAAGAGTTTCATCATCAGGTGGATAGGCTTCGACTCTTCTTCAAAATTTTGTTTTGAAGAAAAGTCAAACAGTGCCATTGGTGATAAAATTTTCAAAAAAGTCATCAGTTGATTTCTTTAGGTGCAGGCATGGTTTCCATCGCCAAATGTCCTGTCGTGCAATCCCTGCAAGGAGTGCTGAAAATTTCATCATTTGAGCTAAAATTTCAAAGGGAAAGTGAAAATCAGTGTGCCTTTAAGTCAGTGAAAAAGTGTCAAAACACAACATTAGAAAAATGGGTTTTTGAAGAGGAAAAAATCAAACCCATGACTTCAAAGCATTTATATACAAGTTTTCACCAAAATCAAAGGCATTGTGCAAATAAAATTCATTGGGAGACATTGCAAAGTGATTAGGAGTACATCGTGTGTGTTTGGAGTGAGTTGGAGGCAGTTTTGAGGAGCGCAGCGCATATACGTAGGGGCGCGGCACACACAGAGGGCGCAACGCACATAGAGCCACCCCCCAGTTCATTTTTTCAACGGGAACGACGCACACCCAGGGCGCAGCGCACACCCACAAAGGGCCAAAACCGTGCCAAATTTCCTCAAATTTCTTTTGAAGCCCCTCAAATTGACAGGTAGGCTCTATGACATGACTTGTTCATCAAAGTTTATAAATGATATGGTGGTTTATGGCTATGATTGAATGCAACAAAACTCATAAAATCAACCAAAAGAAAACACGAAAGGCCATTGTTGCTAGGGTTTCATAATTGTGGTATTGAGGCCAAGGTTCCATTTTCACCCACCATTTTTCCCTCACCTACCATTTTTCCCTATCCTCCCTTTCTCATTTTTCCTATTATCCGTACCCTAAAACACTACCAAACCCTATTCCCTTTCCCCTCCTCTTATTTGTCAATATAACACCCCAAAACCCTACCTTCTCAACACCCCAAAACCCTACCCTATCTAATACCCAAACCCCCTACATATCCCTAAACAAACTTCTCCCCATAACCCCTATTCCCATTATATTACTCACTTCCTAATACTCCCTTTTTCATTGTTCCCCTTGGTGACAGATATCACAAAAGCACCCAGCTTCACACCATCATCAAAGGGTAGCCCTAGTACAGTACACACAATAGTCATAGCATCACAACATTCATCAGAGTATGAGATGGAGACACAAAGTGACTCATCCTCGGAAGAGCAGGCTCCTATGAGATATCACAAGAGTGGAAAACATGTTAGGGATGAGCCCACTACCCTCACTGAATTACAATCATGCCCTCTTTCCATGTCATGTTTCCAGCACCTAGCATGTTTTGAATTTTGTCAAAGGGTGGCTAATGTTAAAGTTCATCATGAGTTGGCCCGTCTCTTTGTTCTTAATCTACATGGAGGTCAATCTATCTTGGCCGGGGTCACCTTCACATTGACACCCGAAACTATCTCAGTGGCAACAGGCATACCAAATGTTGGAGAACAGTGGCATAAGAAGAAGAAGGTGGATAGGCAACACTATGAGCCTTACATTAAGGACAGATTCTTGAGTCAACTCACAAGAGTCTTCCCATTCAGATATTTGAAAGATGAGTATGCTCCACTCATGATATTGATCATGAAGTACTTCAGCTGTGAGGGGAGGTTCTCTCGACTATATGCCTATCACATCGGTTGCTCATGCACTTTACCAGGGTGAGGATGATGAACCTCCCATTTTTCATTTGCAGGAACATAGAGAGGATGAACACCTTCATGTAGCATAAGACCCCTCAGCAGCAGCTTAACAGTGTTTATCACTTTTCTCTTATCTGGATTTTGGTGGATCATCAATTGGGATTGAAGGGCATTGCTTGGTAGGACTTCATCTCCCATGACCTTTTCAGCACTTCACAGGCATTATCAGAGGCAGAGCAGGATATAGGTGGTCCTTCTCATCAGCATGAGCACCATGAGACCACAACTATGCCAGTATTCATGACATATCAGAGAGGCAGTGGGCACTTGTTTGCAGCAGCAAAGCGAGTGTTATCTCCACCCAGGGTGGAAGGGGCTTTGCTTCCGGCATCGACTACACAGGTACAGGACAAGGGAAAGAAGCCCATGCATGATGAGGGGCCATCAAGTGAACAGGATGCTGATTTCATCTTCATTCAGGATGATGATGCAGATGTGGAAAGTGCCCGACTTAGGATGACTATTCAGGAGCAAAACACGAAGATCCAAGACTTGTCACTCAATGTGGAGAGGGCCAAATGGATCATCAGGTATTTGGAGTAGAGAAACAAGCAGCTTGAGCATTAGCATGAGATCATGGAGCTGCTAAACATCCGCGAGAATTAACAAGCTACCCAGCAAAGGAGGATCAAGCTCACTACCTTGGAGCAAGAGATCAACAATGACCGTGAGTCCTGGCTAGAGCGGATCAACATCCACCTAGAGAGACTGCTAGAGAAGGCCGACAGAGACAAAACCATACTGAGGAGGATGGTTTATCATTACAGGGCACAGAACATGAGTGCAAAGGCTCGGATAAGGAGCTTGAAGGCAAAATTGAGCAAAGCAACAAAAGAGGAAAAACAGGAAAAAGAGAAAGATCAACTTTGAATCTTGGTTGAAGCTTCTATGGCCCAGCATAGTGCCTCTTAGAGAACCTCCAGCCCAAATTTCAAGACATTTGGGGCAATTTTGGTCACATGGTAATTTTTTGGTCAAAACACAGGTTTTTTCTTCCTGTGCGCTGCACCACTGGCGCGACGCTTAGAATTGGGAGCTCCAAATGACAAATGGATTGCATTTTTGGATTCAGCATGAAAAATCATGACTACTGGTGGTTGGAAAAGAAATTTGGGCATGATTTGAGTCTCTAGGAGGTCAAAAACATGCAAAACATGGCCTCTTTGCCCCTATTTTGACACATAGGAAGCATGCTTGGGAGAATGAAGATTTGTAGGGGCAAATGAGAACCAAATTCAGAAATTCCACTTGGGTTGGAAATTAGACAGGACAAGATTTCTAGCAAACACACTTGGGAACATTTTGGACTCCTGCACGTGCCTCAAAACAGGCTCCAAAGTGGCGCGACGCATATAGGAAAAAAGGCCCAATTCATGTTTGTTTCGCGAAATTTCTATTCACAACTTTCCATAAGTGGGCCCGCTCATCTACACTTCACGTTTTCAGCACCTACGGTGGAATTTAAAGTATTATCACTCCAGATTGGCTTCTATCCAAGTGGCAAAGGAAGGCAAACAGTCACCCAAGCCATTTGTCATGTTTGTAACACTGCACCTGTAGCTAATGGTTGGCTTTTCACCTCCATTTTGTAATGATTCGAGTAGCTCCCCAACCCTTGGGCGTTCTATCTCCTCATGGCACATTCTATATATTGTATGCAAACTATTTGCAAAGGGTTGGTTGCCTTGTAACTTCTGGGAGACTGTGGGAAAGCAACTCTGTTTCTTCATTGTCTATTTTGACAGAGGATTAATGAAAGGCAGCAGCTTTGTTTCATGAGATTCATCTGGTTGTGAGTGTAGCAAATGTGTCTCCTATGTTTCATATGTATTTCTTTATGTTTCATAGTTCATTTCATATTCATTTCCAGTGAAATTTTCTAAGTTAGATAAGTTAGAATTCAATTTTATTGCTCTGCCTGTGGGAAAATTTCATGTTCAGTGTTCTTCTTCTGTTGAAAAGGATTCATGTTGCCCATGCCCTTTTCACCCTCCTAATCAATCTCTCCATTCCGTACTATTTCAAATTTCAAACTAAATTGCTAGACTTTCTGCCTGTCTTGCCTCACGAAGTAATCTGTGCCTTTGTATTTCATCCTCTGCTCATTGTTGTCCATTGGTCCCATACCATCCCAGAAACACAGTCATTCATAAAAATCGCTTCTTGTATCCATATTTACTTACTAGCTTAAGATCAATATTTCACTGTAAGTCATCTCAGACTGTTTCGTTTATCTATTCACTGAGTGTCTCGGAGAGAGTCCTCTCCTATTCTGGTAGAGCTAGCTACCAAACTGAGCTTGGTTTGTGGTTACCCTGAATTTTGCCTTCCTTCAGCCTAAGGCAGATTTAGGTGCTAACAGAAAACATTGACGGACTTGTATCAGAATAGAAGTAATCAAAGGAAGTTGGCACTAAAGGATAAGCTTCGTAAAATCAAGATGGAGAAAGGCAAGATGATTACAAAGTACTTGTCTAAGTTCACTCAATGTCAGGATGAACTTGGAAGTGTTGGAATCATAGTTGTTGAGGAGGATATGGTGAGCCTTGCTCTTCTTGGACTTCCAAAAGGGTTTGCATAGCTATCAGGACTCTGTCAATGGTCGAGAAAAGCTGTCGGATTAGGAATGACTATGGTCGGATTTGATGTAGGATGAGATCAGAAGGAACACCAGGGATGGCTCTTCATCAAAGACTGATGATGAAGAGAATTGTGCCTTAGCGATTAAGGCAAGGAAGGAGAAAGGTAAAATTTCTCATTCCAAATCAGATTCTTATCATGAAGGTAAGAAGAAGGACATGACAAAAGTTAAATGCTTTCATTGTCACAAGATGGGTCACTTTGCTACAAACCGTCTATTGAAGAAGTCTAAGGAGAATTCCCCAGGAGGAGAGACGAGTGAGGCTTTGGCCTCCCAATTCAAATTGGACCTTTCCCTCATTACATGCATGGTGTCTTCAATGATGGGAAGTGTTTGGTACTTAGACAATGGAGCTTCTTTCCAAATGTCTGGCAACAAACAGTTATTCAATGAATTGGAGGAGAAAGATCTCCAGATGCATTCCGAGATGGGTGATGACAGTAAGTATAGTGTTACTGGTGTGGGAACTATTACATTTTAGATGGAGAATGTAGCTCCACTCACCTTGAAGAATGTTATGCATGTACCCAGACTGATGAAGAACTTGGTATCCATTTCCATGCTTTAGGATAAAGGCTATGATGTGATCTTTCCGAAAGGAAAGGCCTTCCTTCGACACATAGCCACGAGTCAAGTAAAGAAGATAGGGATTCGAGTTCAGAATCTCTATAAGATAGAGGTAGAGGATTGTGCTACTTTGATTTCAAAAGTGGAAAAGATGTTGAGTCGAGACATCGGTGAGTTGTGGCATAGGCGATTGGGCCACTTGCATCATGGGGCTTTGAAGATATTGCAGCAAATCTCTACCGGTCTTCCCAAAGGTACACTTAAGAAAGTTGATACATGCAAGGGCTGTACTTTGGGAAAATACACCAAGTCGTCCTTTGGAGATAGAGACAGTCAAGCAGAGTCTATTCTGGAGACAGTCCATTCAAATGTGTTGGGACCATTATCGACAGTATTCACCACCAAACACATTTATTATGTTATATTTGTAGATGACTATTCTAGTAAATGCTAGATATTTTTCATGGAGAGAAAGGATCAAACATTCACAAAGTTTTGTGAATTCAAAGCATTGGTCGAGAAAGAGTTAGGAAAGAAGGTTAAAGCTCTACAGAGTGATGATGGTGGAGATATATCTCCAATGAGTTTAAGAACTTCTGTGTAGCAGAAGGGATTAAACGAGAGTTGACTACACCTCATAACCTTCAACAAAATGGGGTTGCGGAGAGGAAGAACAGGATCATAGTAGGGGAAGCAAGGGAGATATTGCATGATCAGGGCCTACCACTACACTTGTGGGCTGAGGCATGAAACGCAATGGTTTATGTTCAGAACCATAGCCCACATCAGATACTTGAGTAAAACACTAGAGGAATTTTATTCCGGTAGGAGGCTAGATGTTGGTCACTTCAGGATTTTTGGGTCATCAGTGTATTTCCAGGTGACCAAAGATGCATGGAGGAAGCTTGAGCCAACAACATAGTTGGGGATCTTTGTGGGGTACAATGATACTCCCCACGACTATCGAGTGTACACGCAAATCAGTCGGATGGCAATGGTTCGTAGGGATGTCAAGTTTGATGAGGAGAAGGCCATGTGAGTATCCCTTGAGAGGGAGCTTTAGATACATGAAAAACAAGAAATTTTAGTTCTTAAGGTTGAGGATCCTCAGTTTGAAGTGGAGCAACAATATTTAGAGGTTCCGGGAGTGGAGACATCCAATGAGACAGAGTCTTCCAGAGAGGGAAGAAAGTGCACTAGAGAGGCTGACAGATTATTAGATGATGCATGGGAGAATGTGGGAGCACCCTCTTCTCAACGCAGACAGAGGAGGTCACCAGACTAGAGGTACGCTAGATCTATGGAACTTATGGCTTCATGTGTTGTGACAGAGCCATCTTCCTTTCAGGAAGTAGTGCAGCAGCTAGTTTGGGTTGATGCAATGGTGGAGTAGTATGAATCCAAAGTTCGAAACAGTGTTTGGGATGTGGTCCTGAGACCGGAGGACAAATCAGTTGTGAGCTCCTGTTAGCTTTACAGGGTAAATCAAGCTGCAGATGGTAGTGTTGAGAAGCATAAGGCCAGATTTGTGGCCCGTGGCTTTTCACAAATAGAGGGGATTGACTATGATGATGCCTTTGCTCCTATTGCAAGGTACTCATCTATTAGATCTATTTTGGCACTATCTGCACAAATGGTTTGGAGTATCCATCGTATTGATGTGAAGATTGCCTTCCTCAATGGCATGATTGAGGAAGAGGTCTACATAGAGTAGCCCTAACGTTGTGAAACCTTGGACCATGAGTCGCATGTGTGCCGACTCAAGAGAGCATTGTATGGGCTGAACTAAGCACCCTGTGCTTGGTACACCATGAGAGATAGCTACTTCATTGGGTTGGGCTTCCCACAGAGTGAAGCGGATGTGAACCTATATCACATAGTGGTGGAAGGTAAGCTTTTGATCATTGTACTTTATGTATATGATCTCATACTGACAGATGATGAGAAGCTCATCAAATCTTGCAAGGAGGACCTTGCAAGAGAGTTTGAGATGAAGGACATGGGGCTCATGCATTACTTTCTTGGCATGGAGGTATGGAAGGGATATGGGGAGTTGTTTGTTTCTAAAGAAAAGTATGCCAATGAGATAATCAGGAGATTCCGCATGGAGAGCAGTAAAACCATGGAGAGTCATCTAGCTGGTAGCTGGAGGAAGGAGGATACTTTAGGAGAAGTAGTAGAAGCTACTGTTTACAGGCAGTCTGTTGGTTCACTCATGTATTTGGTGAACACACGACCATATATGTGTTATGCAGTTAACCAGCTTAGTCAAGTGATGGTTAGGCCTACCAGGATGTATTGGAACGCGAAAAATGATGTATTGAGATACCTCAGAGGCACTACTCAGTTTGGGTTGTGGTACAGACAAAGAGAGGGAGTGAAGCTTCAAGGCTTCACCGATGTATATTGGGTGGGGATTCCATATGACAGGAAGAGCACATAAGGAGGGACCTTTAGTATTGGGTCAGCTACAGTTTCTTTATACAACAGCAAATAGAGATTGGTTGCACTCAGTTCGGTAGAGGTAGAGTACATGGATGCAAGTCAAGAAGCATGTGAAGCTATCTGGATGAGGAAGATCCTGGTTGGTTTGTTTGGTCAGCAGATGAATCCGACAGTGATTTATTGTGATAATCAGAGTTGCATCAAACTCTTTGAAAATCCAGTTCTTCATGATCAGTCCAAGCATATAGATGTCTAGTATCATCATCTCAGGGATTGTGTATTGAGGCGGATCATGTTGTTAGATAACATTCCCTTGGAAGAGCAAGGTGCAATGGATAATCCCTTTCTTGTTGAGAGGGAGTGTTGAGAAATGGCAACAAGAAATTGCAGTTTAATTTTTCCTTAAATTAAACTGTGAATTAAAATAGAATTCTTTTCTCATAGTAATTTGAAAATAATTAATTAAGTTTAATTAACTTAATTTATTTATGAAATTCGAATTGGAAGTCTTTTAGAAGACATGTATATGTTCTCCCTAACTTATAGGAGTTAAGGATGAGTTATGAATGAACTGTAATTAGTTAAATCAATTTATTGAGTTAAGTCCAGTTAAATTAGTTCCAATCAGTTTCAGGAACTAATAGTGAGTAAACTGTCAGTTCGGACACTAGTGACGTAATTACTGCTACTCTAGTTAATTGAGGATTCCACCATCAGAAACTCATGCATGTTGATTCTGATAAAGACCCAATTGAGACTACAGTGCAGGGACAATGTACTATTTGTTTTAGATTTTTCTGAGTTGCACTAATAGTGCATGCATTCAGGAACTGATCCTTGAGGGATTGCGCTATTTTTAAAGGTTTTATTCCCCTTTAAATACAAGTTATTCTTCGCAGGAATTACACATTGGAATAGAGACTTCGAGAGCTTGTGAATTGGCTAAGCTTTGGCCTTGAGCTGGCTTATGAGTTGGAGATTCAATTTGCTGAGTGTTGGGATTGTCCTAGACAGAAAAAGCATTGTAATTTCATCTTGACTTTTGGGATTGGTACAAAACAAATAGTGGGGTATTGAGTTGTGGCTTTCCCCAAATATTTATTGTGTTATGTGCACTTCTCTTCCTCTATTGGTTATTGTTTTCACAATGTTTATGGGCTTCCGCTATAAAGAGTAGAAGCAGATTCTTGTCTCTTGTTTTAGTAGATTACATGAACTTGTGAATCTACAAGTTTTTCTACAAAAATGTCACAGGAGGTCAGAATTACCCACCTTTTCTTTGTTGATGACCTACTTACCTTTGGGATTTTATCCAGAGCTCAATGGAACACTCTGCATGATATCTTTCATCAATATGGTGAGGCTTCTAAATTATTGGACAATGGGAACAAATTGATTCTACTCCACTCCTTTGGTGAGAAAGAGGAGATTGATCATATTGCAAATATTTTCAACATGGGGTCCAAGCCTCTCGCGAAGGATTTCACATATCTCGGCTTCAAACTTAAGCCATGCAACTACAAGTCTAGATATTGGGCTTGGTTGCTTGCTTAATTTCAAAACAAGATAAAATCTTGGACCCATTGTTTACTCACTCTTGGAGGCATATATACTCTGATTCAAGTGGTACTTCAACAATTGACCACATATTGGGCACACTTAGTTTCCCGTCCAATGCACATCACCTCTCAAATTCACACTATTTTATCTTACTTTCTATGTTCTGGTGTGGATATGGGACATAAAATTCATCTGATCAATTGGGGCCATATCTCCAAACAGAAGACTCTGGATGGATGGGGTATACTAAATACTAAATATTTTGGTTGGTCACTGCTTATCAAATCTCTTTGGCAGACTTTATTTTGTTCGGGTATATGGGCGGATATCACCAGAGCGAAGTATGTCAAATACAATACTTTCATGGACTGGCTCACGTACGACGAGATTGGTAAGAAGAGTGGAACAAATGAATTTTTCAAGGGATACATGTCAGCACTTCTCACATTTTCTCAAAGATCATCACTTGGTTGGAGACACAGGATATTCAACCTGAGCACACAAAGGATCTAAACAGTTAGATTCACTCACCCGCGCCTCAACTTGCCGTTTTGTTTCTTTGATGGGGTTGTGCAGTGTGATCGTTGTGCCTGTCGGGCTTAGCTTTGGAACAATGTAAGGGAACATTACAAATTGCATTGGTTTGCTAGCAATGGCACAAACTCCATAGCATAGACATGTGCACTATGGGGCCTTCTCTAGTTTGCAAGAGGAAAATCCCTAGAGACCTTGCACATCTATAGGGACTCAAAGATTCTTATTGATGGAGTTCAAGACTTCACATCTTATGATCCTCCAAATCTTCGAGGCCAGATGGCTCGTATCAAATCCCTCATCAAAACTTTCCAGTTTTTCAGCATACATCATGTCTACTGGGAAGCCAATACCTCTGCAGGCACCCTATCTAAAGCTGGTCTCAATGATGAAGAAGGCATCATAAATTATTGCCACTATCTAAATGGGACCATTTGTGAAATGGTAACCATCGATTCTCCATAAAAATGATGGGCTTCTCTTTTTGGGGTTTTCTCTATTTTGGAATGTCTTTACAGTTTGATATAGAGTTTATAATCATTTGATATATTGATAGTAGCACTTCAACTATCTTCATGAAGACCACTTCCCAATTTTAGAAACAAGTCATGATTCTCAATATACATGGATATAGCAAGTGAATGTGCTCTATGTTTTTGGATGTAGATATATGTACATTTTTTAATGTAGATACGGATGGATAAACACTATGATGATGACATGATCGATATAAATGTACTGGTTTTTCAGTCTTTAATATATTATCAGTGGTTTTTTTCTTTTGGAAATAAAAACACCAAACACTTGGTGTATTTGGTAGACAGAGTAAGAATTTCAAATATGAAACATCCGTCAAATTTAACAATTTCTACAACTTTCGTGCCTATTTTGATCATAAAAAAACAATTGTTTACCAATAAGAAAAATTCTTCAGTGTACTTGAGGACGCATGACCCTTCAAATTCGATCCCCGCTAGTTGACATGGCTCATTGCCACGCATGTATTAAGTGTTTCTCGATGAAAAAAGAAACCCTGGAAAGGATAATGACGACACTTGTGACGACAATATTAGGTATCTTCGTTGAGGGAGCCGAACCGGAACGGACTCATATCCATCGATTTTCGGCCCAACAGCTGAAACATTTCATGTGGTCCATAATATACAGCATGTGGAATGCCTCAGATTTCTCATAAGGGATTGCATCGGATAACAGGGAATCTAATAACTGATGAAATGTTTTCCATGTTTAGTGGCCTTCCTTTTGTTTGCGTCCTGTGGTGCTTTTGTTTTTTATATTTTTTCATTAAAAAATGTTTTGGTGCTAAGTTGTGGAGACTTTATTTATTATTTATCATTTCATGAAAGCTGCTGGACTCTCTGGTTCAACCTCTTCCTTTTGTTTGTGTCCTGTGGTGCTTTTGTTTTTTTACCGTTTTTCATTAAAAAAATGTTTTGGTTCTAGGTTGTGGAGACTTTATTTATTATTTATCATTTCGTGAAATTGCCTGGACTTTCTGGTTCAATCTCTGCCACTCGTCGATTCAGAATATTCCAGACCTCTTTGTTATTCATTACATTATTAGGTGTTCCTGTCAAGCGGCTACCTTATTTTCCGCACATTCTCCGGCGCACTAAAGCTTTCGGGATTCTTCAGCGTTGTGCCTTCCCATGACTTTGTGCCCCTCATGTTCCCAGCCTATTTTCCACATCAACTTTTCCATCCACTTAGCTTCTATGTTCCTCAATGTGATGACATCCCATGACTATGATGTCCTTTACGTAGCGAAATTAACGTGAGGTTATTGAAATCATAAAACACTTTAGTAACTTTAATAGAGATGGAGGTTTGGAAATTAGTAAAAATTAGAATTCTCTACTTATCCCCATTAAATAAGTTATCCCTTTCTTCCTCATACCCCTTCTTCCCCTCATCTTTCCCTACCAAGCAAATCCCTCGCTTAACCTAGCATCCTATAGAACTATAAGAAATATGACCTTTGCGTCTTAATATATCTACGTGTTTCTTTAAATAAATATAAAACGGCTCAAAAAGAAATGGGTTACTAAAAATTGATGTAATTATAAAAATCAAACCTAATCTTTTAACTCAAACTCTTAAGAACTTTGTGTCTAAAAGAAATAAAAAAGAAATATATATATATATATATATATATATATATATATATATATATATATATATATATATATATATATATATATATCTTTTAAATTAAATTATATTAATTTAATATAACAATATAAAACTAAACTCACATTTTTAATTTTAATTAATAGTAAAAAAAAAACCTAAATAGAAATAAAATAAAATAAAATAATAATAAATAAAAATAAAATTAATACAATTATAAAATTAAACCTTATTAACATTACATAAAATCAACATAAAAATAAAAAATAAGTTATAATAAAATAAAA
Source organism: Pinus taeda (assembly GCA_000404065.3). Taxonomy (NCBI): domain Eukaryota; kingdom Viridiplantae; phylum Streptophyta; class Pinopsida; order Pinales; family Pinaceae; genus Pinus; species Pinus taeda. The sequence continues at coordinate 49,299 of APFE031689852.1, forward strand.
TAAAGTAGAAAAGAAAATCAGTAACAATAATAATTATTTACTAAGTATCTAAAAAAATAATAAATAATAAAATAATAACACATAGATAATAAACATTCAATAAATATAACATGATAATATTATAAGAATTAATTAAAATAAGATTAAAATATTATTAAAAGGTCGGCTTACAAACTCAACAGCCCTCCTACACCATATTTATCACACACTTTTCTCTTCTCTGTATATCAGTGTTGATGATGAGTCTTGGTCTAGGCTCGAAACATCGGTAAATAAAAAGATGAACACTGTGGAATATCTGAATTCAGTCTCTGAGAAACCACTCCACATAAATCTACAAACCAATAACATTAGTGCTCTTAGTTACATAGTGAAAGTGCATTTGTGATTACCTAGATCTATCATTCCACCAACCTATTCTAGTTGGTACAACTTTGGAGTTCTACGAATCTAAAGTCTTACTTTTTGAGATCATCAAAATCATTATTTCAAAATTTAGTGGCGCGCAGTGTTAAATGAACTTACCAACTAGTTCATGTGCTACCAAGTTCCTTTTATATTCGATGGGAACATTTGTCAAAAGAGGATATTATTTTTTCCCTTGGGCTTATCATTTTTAAAGTTTGTTTTTTTGGTGGGAGAATTTGACAAATTTTAAAACTATTTAAATTATTAAAATGCATGGAAAGTAAAAATGGAATGATTTGGGCATTTGATATCAATCATTTTTCATTAGCAGAGGATCAAAGTGCTTAGTTTTCAAGGTAATTTTGACTAAAATCCAACTAAAATTATATTAAAGTATAATTGTACTTTTGTAAGGGAAGTTTTGTTTTTAATCTTAATTCTCTATGGTTAGAATAGTTTGAAAATAACATAAATTGTTAGTTTTATGAAAAATGATCGAAATGCATAGAAATGGTCTTTTGGGAAAAACAAGGTTCACCATAAATAGGGCTTTTTTAGTGCCACCTATCAAAGATTTTTTATTAGCCTACGATATCGAGTGCTCAAAGCATCCCTAATTTTTTAGGAAATTTTATCTTTAAATCTCATTGAGATTATGGCACAAGTTTGAGTTTAACATTCATTATGGGAGACTTTCCATGGAACTTAGCCGTTGTAGGTATTGATCAAATATATACTCACACATTACCAATGAGTGAAGGATACCTTCCAACAATTCCTAGATACCACATGCATGGAGATGGGAGGTTCCATCAAAGTTTAAATTTTTCATGTGGCTCGTGCTTAAAAATCAGATACTAACGTGGGAAAACCTTTTGAGAAGGGGTTTTCAATGCCAAGGCTTTGGTTAATTATGTTGTAGGAAGAATGAAGATGTAGCACATGTATTTCTCTCTTGCCCATTTGTAGTTTCGGTATGGAAAGAGGTTTTGATAATGCTCAATATTGCATGTGTGGTGGATAGATCTTTCGATGATAATTGCTTCTCTAAGTGCGTCCAAGATCACAAAGAACATAGGATGTTGCCATTTTACATATACTTGGGTATTTGGAGGTGCATAAATGCCATAATCTTTGAACAAATTATGCATCAAGTGAGAAATATAAGTCTAAAAATCGTGGAATATTTCTAAGAGATTGGGCCAAGGAAGCCGAAGCCACCTAGGTGAGTCATTTTCTTTAAGGAAATCAAGTCCAATATGTCAATGGGATATTTTGACGAGGCTTCATCTGATAGGGTTTACGGGTGTGGGGTTTATATATTCTTGAAGTCGGGTTTGACCTATCAGTTCTGATGCTCCAGGGGCGAAGATACTAACAATATAGTAGAACTACTTGCTCCTTGGGGAGTGTTGAGGTGTGCTTGTTGGTTGGCTATAAAACATATGGTGGTTGTTAGAGATTCTACAAAAATCATAGAATTAGCTTTGGAGCATTCAACCTTTGGACTACCCTTCCTTTTCAACTATATGAGCTACATTAGAGAATTGACGAAGACTTTCGAAGACATCACCTTCTCTCACATTTATAGAGAGCAGGATATGGTGGCAGACTTACTGGCCAAACATGGTAGTTATGTCAGGTTGGGCGACATTAGTTATAGATCCTTTGTTGATGGAATCATCCCTTTGTAATTGTGGAATATTCAAGATATAAGGGCATTGTTGTACCATTGGGTTGCCTTTCTCTGTGAGACCAAGTATCTTTATAGCTTGTATGAATTAGGAAGGAAGGCTTTCTAGTTTTCTTCTCATATATGTGTGGGTCCTATTCCTCAGAGTAGGTTTTATTAGGAGTACATTTGGCTCAGATTGGTAATTGTAAAATACATTTTCAACCTTTTTTTGTTTACTGAACATTTTATTTTGGAGATCAGTGATATACAAAGAGTCCTCTGTTTTAATGAATTTCATTTTGTGTATGACTTTTGAAAGTTTGGTAGGTTTAACATGTTAGAGCACTCTCTTTAGAGTAGTAGTTGTCGTACTGAGACCTTTATGGATTTCAAAAGGATGACTATGTAATTTATTTTTTGTTTTTATAGTGAAAGATAACCGATTTTTTTTTTTAAGTATTGATCAATTTTAAGATGACCCAAATTTTCAATTTTCCAAAAAAATTATTTGAATGCATGAAAATAGGGCTCCCTGGAAAAAAAAAGGCTCATGAGAATGGAACAATTTGAGTGTCTCATATTAAAACATCATTGATTAACATGGGATATTGGAAACTTAAAGTCTCCAATTTTCTAGGTAATTATGGATCTTAATCTGGGTGGAATCATGTCAAAAATATGAGTTTCACTTATGTTGGTGCCTTGTCCATGAAACTTTCCCATGGGAGATTTTGATAGATTAAGAGAAAAGGCAAATTGTCGATTTTTCAAAAAATGATTAAAATTCAGAAAAATAGGGTGATTTCGTTGCACTCACAACTTTAATTCATCTAGGAAGAAAGCACATATTTAATATTACAAATTGGTTGAAGTATGAACAACTTCCTCAAAAATAAAATTTAAAATCTACACAAACTAAACACAACAAATACTAATAACGATATAATCTATAAATTTATCCATTTTTTTTAACACAAACTTGGTGCACCTATTGGATAGTGTAGGTAAACAAACAATGAATGTTTGTACATGTATGTATAAGTGTTACATGATGGACAAGGTGATTTAGGCAAGTAGAATGAGACCACTCATGATAACAATGTTGGGTAGCTTCATTGAGAGAGCCAACATGGAACAGAGCTGAGGTAATCGGTGTCATGCGGAAGCGCCTAAACATTTCATGTGGCCAGTAATGCATGACATGTGGAACACCTCATGTTTTTCCTCATAGATTGGATTGGATGACAAGGAAACTCTTCCTTCTTCAACTAACCTATAATTTTTGGTTAGGAATTTTTCCTCTTGTGGTGGTTATATTTTCTTATCATTTACCCTTAAAAAAAATTGTTTGTGTGTTCTGGAGGCTTTATTTATTATTTATCATTTCACGAACATTGTCTAGATTAGTGTTCAATAAACATGTCAAAACCCTTCAAAGGCCTCTAGCACATGGGAGAAGTGTTAGGTTAAATTTATGCTTAAAAAATTTGAATTTTGATTTCTAGATTTTTTTTTTTAAATTAAGTAATATTTTAAAATGCCCTATAAAGGGTTGCGAACATTCATGAAAATTTAAATTACTATGAGCCCACTAGACCGCTAGTCTACCTTGTGGTTGTTCTTTGACAACTTGAGGTATAAACTTTAGATTCTAGAGTAAGCTACTACGCAACGACAAATTCAAAAGGTATATAACATTTTGCTTCCAGGTTGAAAAACTAGTTGATGTGGATGGCTACCAAATTTGAAGTGATAGTCTATAATTAGACTAATGGTTCACTTAAAAGACCAACCAGCTATGTGTTAAAGATATTTTATACGTGTATTTCCTCCCGAGGGTCCCGCTAAGCTGACCAATCACCGCCAGTCCCACTTTGACTTCTTACTCCCTGAGCACTTCAATCTCCACTGCTCATATAGCTCCTTCAAATCCAACGAATATCACATCGTATCACACGCCAACTAGCCCGGACGATCTCCATTTTCAATCTGTTCCATTTGATCCAATGGTTATCGCACCATCTCGCGTGAATTCTTGCACAATCGATACCAAGTTGAGAGCGCGTGAGAAAAGTTGTTTTCCCATGCGACGTCTTACCAACTTAGGTTAATCAAGCAATTTGGAGAAATATAATTTCCCATTTATTTGGAGGTTAGGCCACTTACTACTTTCCAATACTACTCGCGTGTTTAATACAGAACCTTTAATAAATGTTCTTAATAATATTTAGCGCCTAATCTCGGTATTAACCCTTGACGCTAATTAATTGTAATTAACAATAAACACATAAATGGAAATAATACCCGATAAGGGTACAAAATGCTAATACGCATATTCAAGAGAAACTCTACACCAAGAATAACACGCAACACCACACTTAATCAATTATTAAATAATATAGAAATTATAGAGTCTTGGCCCTCTTGGCTTAATTACAACAATTTGTCTGACCTCTGTTTCCTCGCAAACCCTATCTCTCTCTCAATATGTCGCTTACTTCCTCTCTATCATTCCATCTATCCTTACATTTTTTTCCCCTTTCTTTTATGGATCGAATCCTATCCTAACAACAATGATAACTCAATATCTATTTTTATCAGCTCAACTATTAAATCCCTATTCTCAAGCTCTAATACACACATATCCTAACACTTATCTCCTATTCTAAAAATAATACAATGATTTAATTGTTACAATAATTGAAATAAAGATCAATTTGAGAGGTTCAGCCCTCTCTACTAGAACTGATTTTGATCACTCCGGTCAATGAAATTCATCTCATGTTAGCCACAACATGTGAACATACAATCACACTGTTGGTTAAGTTTCGATGCTCCTGCATCAGACTCCCGGAGAAGAAAAGAGTCATCCATTAGACTTTCAGGGTTTACTCCATACTTCTGCAACTCTACTGCTGTCAACCAACTGGCATCCTCTATTGGTTGTCCCTTCCATTTGACTAAATACTTAAAATAAACATGTTCTCTGGTTCTTTTAGTTACTCTTTTCTCTAGAACAACTTCCACCTCCTTCTTGACTGTTTTAGGAATTTGTTCTTCCGAATTTACAGTTTGTCCTTCATCTTCAGTAGGTTCATTTTGTATCTCTGTCTTTGTCTCCTTGTATGTGTACAAATCTGCCAAATTAAAGATAGGTGATATTCCAATCCCTTCTGGCAACTTTTTTTAATAAGCATTGGTTGAAAATTTTCTCACAATTCTACATGGCCCTATTTCTTTCATCTTTTGTTTATTATAAGTCCCAACAAGAAACCTTCCTTTCCTCAAGTGTACCATCACTAGATCACCCACATGGAATTCTTTTTCTTTCCTCCTCATATTAGCTCTCTGTTTGTATTTTCCATTGCTTTCCTGCAATCTGTGTTTCACATCTTTTTGTAGTCTCTACATCTACTCTGCAAACTCTTTAGCCTTTGTACTTCTTGGCTCTTGTTCGATCAAATTTCTAAGCTCATACACACCTCTTGGATTCATCCCAAAAACAATCTAAAATGGACTCATCCCACTACTTTGGTTAGGAGTGTCATTATAAGCAAATTCAGCTTGAGCAAGTGCTAAATCCCACTGATTAGGATTTTTATACACTAAACTTCTCAATATGTTTTCCAAGCTACTATTTACTAATTTGGTTTGTCCATCTGTTTGAGGGTGATATATTGAACTAAAACTAAGGTTGGTACCTAGTTTCTTCCAAAGAGTTCTCTAGAAATGACCAACAAACTTTGTATCCCTATCAGACACAATACTTATAGGTAATCCATGCAACCTTATAACTTCTGAAAAAAACAGATTAGCAATATGTGTTGCATCACTAGTCTTTTTACATGCAATAAATGTGCCATTTTAGAAAATCTATCTACCACAACATAAATGTAATTATTTCTTCTTTGGGTTCTAGGTAATCCCAAAACAAAATCCATACTAACTGCATCCCATGGTCAGTCTGGTATTGGTAATGGCTAGTACAATCATGTATTTTGGCTTCTCTCCTTAGCATGTTGACAGATCCTACACTTTCAACATATCTCTTAACATCAGTTTGCATCTTTGACCAGTAGTAAAATGCATTTACCTGAGCAAAGGTTTTGCCTTATCCAAAGTGCCCAGATAACCTTCCACTGTGTTTCTCCTTGATTATGTTTTCCCTCATAGAACATTTGGGAATGCACATTTTGTTACCTTTAAATAGTAAACCTCCTTAGATAAGATAATCTAACCACTGGCTTCTATTATGAACTACTGGATTTTGTACAACTACATAAATATCTTTAAATTTTGCATCATCTTTATACATATCAACCATTTCTTCAAATCCTACAATACCAACTCTTAATTCTTGCACAATGAAATTTACCCTGCTTAAAGCATCAACAACTTTGTTCAACTTACCACTTGTATGTTTTATCACAAAAGTGAAACTCTCTAAAAACTCTACCCACTTGGCATGATTTTGATTCAATTTTGGTTGATTTTTTATAAACTACAATGCATGATTGTTAGAGCACAATACAAACTCCTTTGGTAGCAAATAATGTCTGCATTTTTTAAAGCTTGCATAATAGCATAAAATTCTTTGTCATAAGAAGAATATTTCTTCTTAGCTTCATTTACTTTCTCACTAAAGTATGCTATTGGTCTCTATTCTTGACTTAAAATTGCTCCAATTGCAACTCCACTAGCATCAATTTCAACTTGAAATTTTTTTCCAAAATTAGGCAAAGCTAAAACTGGTTTTTTTGTAATTTTCTTCTTCAGCAACTCAAAATTTCGGTCTGCTGCTTCTGTCCACTTGAATGGTTTATTAGTCTCTTTGATTGTTTCAGTAATTGGTGCATAAGTCTGACTAAAACTTCTGATAAATTTTCTATAAAAACTTGCAAGACCATGAAAGATTCTTACCTCAAATATGTTTCTTGGAATAGGTCAGTTCCAAATTGCTTGGACTTTCTCTGGATCCATTTTTAGACCTTCTTTAGAAACTGCAAACCCCAAACAGATTAATTCTTCTTTCATAAAACTACATTTCTTCAGATTTATCAGCAGTTTCTCTTTTTGCAGAGTTCTTAGAACCAACTTAAGATGCTCTAGATGTTCTCCTTTGCTTCTACTGAAAACTAAAATATCATCAAGGTAAGCAATGACAAACTTGTCTGCATAGTCCTTCAAGGCTTCATTCATCAACCTCATGAATGTACTGGGTGCATTAGTGAGTCCAAATGGCATCACTAACCACTCATACAGCCCACTGTTTGTTTTAAATGTAGTCTTCCATTCATCTCCTCCTCTAATCCTTATTTGATGATATCCACTGTTCAGGTCTATCTTAGTAAAATACTTTGACCCACTTAAACAGTCCATAAAATCATCCATGTGTGGTAAAGGAGAACTATACCTTATAGTAATCTTGTTTATAGCTCTGGAATCAATACACATGTGCCACTCACCACCTTTCTTTGGGCTCAGCACTATTGGCACAACACATGGACTAAGACTCTCTCTGATCAACCCCTTGTCCAACAACTCCTACACTTGTCTCCCAACTTCTACATTCTCCTGAGGAGTCAATATGTATATTGCTTTGTTTGGCAAACTTGCTCTAGGTATCAGGTCAATGTGATGACTAATGCTCCTCATTGGTAGCAATGCATTTGGCAACTCATCCACAATAATACCAACAAAATCATTCAACAGACTTTTGATTTCTTCAGATAAATCATTTATGTTTGTGGAAGTCAAAATTACCTTAGGTCTCCCTATGACAACAAAATGCATTTCTTCACCTTTTCCAACTTCTTGCAATAACTCCTTTCCACTAATCAGCATAACACTATTTCCAGCTATTCCTTGTCTGCTTCATCCTTTAATGCCAATAATGTATGCTTCACTCTATCCTTCTCCAAGGTATAGGTGTTTCTTCTCCCATAATGAATGGCTTTTCTATCAAACTGTCAAGGTCATCCCAGCAATACATGGCATACATCCATTAGCATTACATCACATAATACCACATCCTTGTAAGTACCAATTTGGATTTCTACTTTACATTGTTCTGTCACAATAAGCTAATGCCCTTTTTGCAACCATGATACTTTGTAAGGAGTAGGGTGTATTTTTTTTTTTACTAACTCTAACTTGTCCACCATTTCTGTAGAAACAAGGTTATCATTGCTTCCACTGTCAATTATCACTTTACAGCATTTTCCTTTGGACTTGCATGTAGTTCTGAATAAACTCTTTCTCTGAGCTAGTTCTCCTGTCTCTTTCTCTGCTTTAAGCAATACCCTTTTCAATAACAAAGATTCTCCTACTTTAGGTGATTCTTCCTTATTTTTAATTTGAGGTTTTTCTTCCTTTCCCTCAGCCACATTCACATTTTGCTGATTTCTTGCTTTATTATGAGGATAGTCCCATGATCCATGTCCCCATTCTCCACATGTATAACACCGAATTTCTCTTCCTCAGCCTCTTCCTCTAGGTGCAAATATTCCTCTACTAAAGTCTCCTCTCTGTGGTGGTCTACTACTTGAACCTCCTATTTCACCTTGAGGGTGCTGAAATCTTGATCTAGAAGTTCCTCTACCTCTTTCTGAACTTTTCCCTCTATTCCTCCGATTTTGTTTTCTCAACATCTTCTCCTCCGCTTTCAAAGCTGCTTGATAGGCATGTTCAATTGTCTTCAGACTCAACAAGTTGATTTCATCCTGTATGTCATATCTCAAGCCATTGATGTATCTGGCTATCTTTTTTACGTCATCCTCTGCATGTCGTGCTCTAATGCTCAGCTTTTAAAATTCTTCTATATATTCTTCGATAGTCATTCTTTTTTTGTCTCAAATTTTGTAATTGTCTGAAAATATTCAACTGATAATATTTTAGCATAAATTTAGCTTCTAATCTACTCACCATTTTATCCCATTGTTTGATCTTGGACATCCCTTTTCTTGCTCTGGATGTTTGTAGTTCATCCCACCAGATAGTTGGATGACCCTTCAGTCTGGTAACTGTAAATTTCACCTTCTTTTTGTCATCAATCCCCTCATAATCAAAATACTTGTCCAATGAATTGATCCAGTCCATCAACTCTTCTACATTGAAATTCCCGTCATACAAAGGTATTTCCACCTTTGGTCTTCCACTTGCTTTGGCCAACATTTTGAGTACTTTGGTAGATACTCTTTCATCCTCTTCTTCTTCCTCAAAAGATTCCTTTGCAGCACTAGCATCTCCTTCATCAGGTGCTCTCCTTTGCGAAGTTTCCATTGTCTCCATCCCTGTATGTAGATTTCGAATCTCTTCCAGTAGAACTGCATTCGTTACAGGTCTCCCATGACCTATGCTAGCTCCTCTCCTAGGTGGCATTTTTCTTGTAGTAGACTTAATCCTTGAGCTCTAAAACTAAATGATGTAGATGGTTACCAAAATTTATGTGGTAGTCTATAATTAGACTAATGGTTCACTTAAAAAACCAACAAGTTGTGTGTTAAACGTATTTTATACATGTATTTCCTCCTGAGGGTCCCACTAAGCTGACCAATCACCACCGGTCCCACTTTGACTTCTTACTCCCTGAGCGCTTCAATCTCCACCGTCGATATTTTTCATTAGATGCAACGGTTATCACACCATCTCGCGTGAATTCTTGCATGACCAATATCAAGTTGAGAGCGCGCGAGAAAAGTGGTTTTCCCATGCGACGTGTCACCAGCTTAGGTTAATCGTGCAATTTGGAGAAATACCATTTCCCATTTATTTTACATGCGATATACCACTTAATTCTTTCTAATACTACTCATGTGTTTTTTACAAAACCTTTAATAAATGTGCTTAATAAGCTTTAGCACCTAATCTTGATATTAACCCTTAACGCTAATTGGCTGTAATTAACAATAAACACATAAACGAAAATAGTACCTGATTAGGGTACAAAACGTCAATACACAGATTCAAGAGAAACTTTGCACCATGAATAACACACAACACCACACTTAATCAATTATTCAATAATATAGAAATTATAGAGTCTTTGTCGTCTCGGCTCGATTACAACAATTTGTCTAACCTCTGTTTCCTCGCAAACCCTATCTCTCTCTCAATCTTTCACTTACTTCCTCTCTATCATTCCATCTACCATTACATTTGTTTTTCCCTTTCTCTTATGGATCGAATCCTATCCTAACAACATGAACAATTCAATCTCTATTTTTGTCATGTCAACTATTAAATCCCTATTCTCAAGCTCTAATACACACCTATCCTAAAACTTATCTCCTATTCTAAAAATAATACAATGATTTAATTGTTACAATAATTGAAATAAAGATCAATTCGAGAGGTTCAACCCTCTCTACTAGAACTGATTTTGACCACTCAAGTCAATGAAATTCATCTCATGTTAGCCACAACATGTGAACATACAATCACATTGTTGGCTAAGTTCGAATGCTCTTACATCACTAGTTCATGCTTGGGTGTGAATAGAGCTAAAGGCAATTTTCCCCTTTTATATTGGGATGGACTTGATGCTCGTATATGTTGGGTAGAAAAACACAACTCTATCATATTATTTTAATTTATTTTTGTTGCATATCCCCATAATTTGGAAATCTGAATGACAAGATCTAGATCAATTATTTGGCTTCACTCTAACCTGTCAAAGATCTCCTTATTGTACAAATGCTATCATCCTTACCATCCTAGTTCCACTGGAGTTACTAACCTACTAGAAAAACAATCAGTACACTTATGTGCCTCCTCCAAGTGGTGACACTGGAAACTTGTTAGGATATTCCAACACATAGGAAATAATTAAGTGCAACCTGGTCTAGGATATAGTTAGGTAAACTGTGTTTCTTTAGTATGTACTTTCTGTAACTTACAATATGACAATCATGATATGTTCTAGACATAAAGTGATCCAACAGTTCATTCTCTCCTTGGTATTACTGACACTTGATCCGTGGCTTAATACCCAATTGGTCCATGATCTATATTTAAAGAGCATGAAGGGTCATTCGTTAGGCGACTGTTGTTATGAAACCAACTCACAAAAAGATAGAAAAGATAGATCAATGACTTAAAAATCAGCCTCTTTGAGGGGGAACCTCCTTTACATTACACAAATGAATGACTCTTGGATGATACAAATGACCAGACCTCCTTTCTATATATAAGTCTAAGGGGTCCCAATACAATCAGAGCCTACATAGCAATAATATTGTAGGGGCACAACAATAACAACAGTGGGCCTCTATGGGGCATAGTAATAACAACATGGGGGCTATATGGGCATAATAATACAATAAGGGGGTTGCACTAATAACAATAAGGGGTTACACTAGTAGTTAAGGGACCTAACATGTCCCTCTCCTTCAAAAAGTGTTGTCCTCAATTCTTGAGTAGTTATGGATGCTTCTGTATAAAATTATCATCCTCCCATGCGGAATCTTCAGCGGGTAAGTTCTTCCACTTGATGAGATACTCTAAAATTGATCAATTTCGTAGCTGTCGATTTCTTGTTTTTGTGACTGCTTCTAATTCCAATATGATTTTTCCTTCCTCACCAAGTTTTGGAAATATTGTTTGAACTAGGATCTTCTCACCTATAACCTTCTTTAAGCATGAAACATGGAAAACTGGGTGCACTCAGGAAGATGTAGGAAGCTCCAATTTGTATGCTACAATACCAATCTTTTGTAACACCTTGTACGTAACATAATACTTTGGTGATAATTTATTATCCTTCTTAGCTTGCTTGAGGGACATTTGTTTGTATGGTTGTAGTAGTAGAAATACCGAGTCACCTAAAACTTCCTTTTCTGCAATGTTGATATGTATGTTGTTTCATTCTATTCTGCACCAAAATGAGGTTATCCTTTAAGAGTTTGAGAACTTGTTGTTGATTCGCAATGTGATCTTCCACTTCTTGAACCTTAGAATTTTCTTTTAAAGATAATGTGAAAGATGGTGGATGATATCCATAAAGTGCCATAAATGGGGTCATTTTTGCTGCAATATGGAAGGAAGTGTTATACCACCATTCAACTAGAGGCAACGACATGACCCATTGTGTATGTTTATTAGATACAAAGCAATGAAGATATCCTTCCAAAAATTGGTTCACTATCTCAGTTTTCCCCTCATATTGAGGATGATAAGATGAGCTATGAGCTAACTAAGTACCCAAATATTCCACCTCTTGTACTCCAAAGAAACATTTGGAGCTTTCTACATATAATTGTTTCTCCTCCAATAGTTTTAGCACCCTGTCAACATGTTGTACATGATCTTTCCAAGACTTGTTGTAAATTAGTATATCATCAAAAAATAATAAGACAAATTTTCTAAGGAAGGTTTTTAAAATGGAATTCATTAAACCTTGAAATGTAGAAGCTGCATTGGTAAGGCCAAAAGGCATGACCAAAAATTCATAAAGACCCTCATGAGTTCTAAATGTTGTTTTTGGAATATCTTCAATCTTCATTCTGATTTGATGATATCCTAAACGAAGATCCAACTGGGTGAAGTAAATTGCTCCATGTAATTCATCCAATAATTCATCAATGATAGGAATGGGAAATTTATCTTTAATAGTAAGCTTGTTGAGCTCCCTATAATCCGGACACATGCACCATGATCCATCCTTCTTGTGTACCAATACCACTGGAGCAAAGAAAGAACTTTAACTAGGTTGAATAATACCAACCTCTATCATTTTTGCAACCATAAGTTTAATTTCACTCTTTTGGGCATAGGGATATCTGTAAGGCCTCATGTTTGGGGGAACACTTCTGGGAATCAAATGAATAGCATGATCATGATCAAAAATAGGTGGGAGGACTTTGGGAGTCTCAAATACCTTAGAATGAGTATCCAAAACATTTTAGAGATTTGGAAAAATAGATGATTTTGATGTGGGAACCTCTAGTGAACATAATTGTGCAATTATGCCTCATTGTTATTTCTTTAGAAGCTTTTTCATGCTGTTAGATCTAATTATATTTCATAGTTTCCCTTCGATACCCATTAATTCAACTTCCTTTCCTACCCAAAAAAAATTCAATAAAACCTATTGTACCCAAAGATTGTAGCCATTGGATTCCTAGTACAACATCTGCACCACCCATTGGAATGGAAAGCATTGGACTATTCAAGACATATTCTCCGATGGATAGCTTGATATTATGGCACTTTCCAGAGCAATTTATGGTTCCTCCATTTGCAACCATTACTTGACACTCTAGTGCTGGAAATAGGAAGTAGTTCAATTCCTTGGCTATCCTACAATGAATAAAATTATGGTTACTACCCGAATCAATAAACGATATTATCTTTTTCTTCTTGATATGACCTTCTATCTTGAGAGTTTGAGGAGTGGTAATTCTTGTCAATGCATTACAAGATATGGTCAGATTCATTTTTCTTTCTCTAGGATTGGTTCCTTGTGTATATTCTCTTCTTTTGACATTTCTTGTTCCTTTTCTTGCCCCTCTTCCCCATCTATGTAAATTAATTATTCTCATCACACTTAATACTTTTAGTGTATTTTCTATCACAATTGTAACAAAGTCATTTTTCTCTTTTTTCTTCCAATTGTTGTGGTCTCAACCTTGTAGATGTTGAAAGGCTAGGAGAAACAACACTTCCATCTTTATGGTTGTGAGTGGTAGGCTTCCTTGTTGCCATAATTTTTCTTTCCATTTTTCTTGCCAACCTGAATGGCTTCTCCAATGAATTAGGTTCCCAAAGGCGAAACTCATATTGGATGTTATCCTTTAAAGTCCCTATGAAAACATCAATCCTATGCTCCTCAGAAGTATCTTTTACCCTTATATACAATTTTTGGAAGTCCTTAATGTGCTCCACCATTGAACCCTTTTGTTTGAGATTTATCAATTGGCGAAAAAAGGTTTTGCTTTTTGTATCCTCATAATGTGCTATCATTTCTTTTGTAAAAATTGCCTAAGTGACAAACTGTTTACGAGAGCAAAGCCATCCATACCATACAAACTTATTTGTTTCCAAATATAAAGTTGCAATGTGTACTTTTTGTGTGTTTTGCACATTATGGAGATCAAAATATTGCTCTGTCTGTAGTATCCATGTTACGGGATCCTTGCCATCAAACTTCCTCATATCAATCTTTGGAACATGGTGGGTCTTCAATCCAATGTTAGAGTCTATGAAATCATGATTAACATTTTTTTTGTTCTCATCATGAGTTTCCTTTACTACCCTTTCTTTATTAGTAAGCATCTCTTGTAGCAACTTTTTCAAATCTATCTTCAAATATTCCATGTTTCCTTTAAGTTTTTCTTCTTTACCATCCATCTTAGCTTCCACGCCCTTTGAATTCCTTCAAATTAATTTTTCAACCAAACTTATGCAAAACTTTAAAAAAGACTACACACCTTTTTTCACTTTGTAGGAGCTCGATATTGAATTTGTTGTATCTCTATTATTTCATATCTCCAAGGTTTGAAAATAGATCCTATGGTATCCCTCTAAGCCCTATTTACAACACTACAAGTATGATCAAGATTGAATTCTCCAAGAAAGCGTTATGTTAAATCTCCCACGATGGCTTGATTATAGACAGGTTCAGTAGAGTGAACTTGTACGAAGTGCCATATGTCACTGTTTCAACCTTAGGACCTAAAAACAATACATAGAACACTACAAGCTATTCTATTTTTGTAACTTTTAACGAAATTTCAGTCTGATGCTGAGAGAGAAAGTAATGATGATTTTACCCAGGTCACCTTTTTGGGATGTAATTCAAGAGCCTACAAAAATCCTAAATGTCATGGACCATATCTCCAAAAATATAATGGAACAAGATCTGAATTTTAGGCCCGAGTTTCATTAATATTTATGCACAAATGGGTTTTAATTTCAGAGTCTGAACCTTAGTATAAAAACCTTATAGCGAAAATTTCATGATAACCTGTTTGTGATGGAATTATGGAGCTTGCAAAAACCCTAACTTACTCAGATCATATCTCTGAAAATATAGAGACAAGATCTAAAATTTAGACCCAAGGTTCAGAATGATTTCAACTCAAATTCTTTTTTTTTAGCTTCAGAAAATTCGTAGAGAAAAAGTTATATAAAAAAATTCCACGATGACCTGTTTGGAGTAGAGAAACCATAAAATCCAAAGCTCTGATACCAAATGTTATGAAACCAGCTCACAAAAATATAGAAAAGATAAATCAACGACTTCAAAATCAACCTCTTCGAGGGGGAAATCTCCTTTAAATTACACAAATGAATAATTCTTGGATGATACAAATGACCATACCTCATTTCTATATATAAGATTCTAAGGGGTCACAATAGAATCATAGTGTACATAACAATAATATTGTAGGGGCACAATAATAACAATAGTGGGCTTCAATGGGGCATAATAATAACAACATTAGGTCTATATGGGTACAATAATACAATAAGGGGGTTTCACTAATAACAATAAGGGGTTACACTAGCAGTATAGGGACCTAACAACTATTCATGAGAGAAGCTTATGTAAATTTTCTTGCTTTTACATTAATAAATTCCCTGAACTTACCGCGTTGGCTCAGGCCACAGACTATTTCCCTCTTTGAGGGTTTTATCGAAATCAAGAATACTGATGTACTGATCTATGATCTATTTCTAAATAGTGTCCTTTAGCGTTCTATTAAAGAACTTACCTTGTAAATTCCTACATGGTATCAGAGATATTTGAGGGCCACATCCATTGGTGATCCAAATTTGAAGCCAATACAACTGCATTTGACTGTCATTTCCTACATCTACTATTTCTTACCACTTTCAGGCCGAGAGGACTGCTCTATTATGTTAGAAGCATCTATTTCGGTGAGGCACCCCTTTTGTTTCACGCGAAAAAGTTTTCGATAGCCCTATCTATGTCATTTTTAAGATCTAGAAGTATACAATCTTTATTTGTAGTAGTAGTTATTTATCTGTCTGTTTATTTGAGTTTGTAGTCCTCTACAAATTTTTTATTACCGAATCTATACCTTTCATTTCTGCATATGTTCTTTTCCCCATGACTCTGTGTGATCTGGGAAAACTAGAAATAGAATGAAATGTTTTTTCTCATGCGTGTGCTCTTTTATGTTGCGCCTTAGTCTTATCTTGGAAAATCAAAAACATTGAGGAAAATATTTATTTTCCAGCCAAATCTCACTTTAAGGCGTAAGACTTGGATTTCTTTTGTAGGTTCATTTTGGGTTGTGTGGTTTTTTTTTGTTTTGTAGGAAAAAATAGGTTTTTCAAGTAAACCAACACTCCAAAGCTTCAGGGAGCAAAAAAAAAA
>APFE031689852.1:81887-128808 GCA_000404065.3 Pinus taeda
TTGCGCCAAAAATAGCCTGCGGGCCCACTTAGTGAAGGTGACTCCTTTCCACTAAGCTCCATCATCTTGTTGCATTCTCAACAAGCATTTCTTGTTGCACACTTTTCAACAATTGGTTTTGTGAAAAAAATGATCAGAAAGATTTGAAATAAATAAAGCTCATTAAAAAAATAAGGCTCACGAGAAATTGAATAATTTGAGTGTACCATATCAAACCTTGGTCATTAGCATGTAATATGAATCACTCAAATTACCTAAAAAATTAAATTAAAAGTCTAAATTTCAAACTTTATGATGTTACTTTCTCCCTAAAACTTAGTCATTTAAATTTTGATCAATTTTAAAATAACCTAAATTGTTAGTAATGGTTAGTTTTCTCAAAATTAATCAACACATATAGAGATAACACTCCAAAAAAAACTTACTGAAAACTCCCCAAAAGAAAAACAAAAAAGTACACACATAAATGAGGCTTGCGAAAGGAAAAAATAACTTATTGAAAATAGTAATTTAAATGTTCCATACTAAAAAAATTAATTTACTAGCACCATGTGACCACACTTCTATTCTATATCTTCATACAGATAATACATTCTCACATGTCATACAAATTGGTTAAATTGATTAAATTTATATCAATCTTCCTTATCAATTGAGATGGATAATACAATAAATCATATCCTTCGTAATTCAAAATGTTTTAACTATTTCAATTAATTTAATTTAATTTTTGATTAATTTAATTTAATTTTTAATTATTTAAATTTAGGAAAAACTCAAATTAATATTTTAAACGGATTTTATTTTAATGGAAAATGAATTGTATTTATTGCACATATAAGAAGATTACTTCGTAAACTAGGGTGTTCACTAGAAGGTACCAGAGAGAAATTGTCAACCCGACCGTACATTTACTTCCACTTCACTCCATAATTATTGCGTTGAATTTTTTTGGCGCCACATCAAGTCTTAGGTTTCTGAAGACTATCGACTACCATTGTAGTTGATATATGTGGTTTATTTAATAGTGGTTACATTATTTGATTTTTTTAAATAATAAATTGTATAGGGACGTCCCAAATTTAATAATTGTGCAATATTTCTATTATTCCTCATAGTTAGTAGGGTTTTATAGTAAGGTAATAATGTATTTAAAAAAAAATTAATATTGACATTAAATTTAAGTTGTTTAAACATTTATGAATTTTTTACAAAGTTTAACATTATAAATTAAAATTTATTATTTCTAAGTTATATTTAAATTCATTTATCTAAAATATTATTGGTTCAATTTTTTTACCTTTTATTATGTAATGAGAGTAGATGTACTTCACTATTAATTATCTTTCATATTTTTTGAATGTAGCCCAATTAAGCCAAGTAATAAAGTTGTCATCATTCAATGTGGATAAAATCAGAGGGCATGATCTCTAGGACTGGACAGATTGCCATATGCATCATCTATCAAATTGTACCTTTCCTAAGGAAAAAAATATCGTACTTTTCCTGACACCAATTTCATCAATGGTAGTGAAAACTTGAGAGGACAAATATAACTCTAGAATGGTCCTTCCCCAAAAGTTATGAGTGAACCTGAAATCGAAACGAGGCAGAGGAATTACCCGGACAGCCAAAGGTGGCTGGAATCCACCCAAAAAAAATCAAAAAATCTTGTAGAGGCAGTGTTTGAATCGTGTTTTTGATTGTGGAAATGTATTTAGCACCATGAAAAACGTTTAGGACAGCTAAAATTTTGAAGTTTAACAACAATAACTTGGATTTACAAAAATCCTTGCCAGATTTTCTCTAAATATGACCAGAATTTCCATAACTTTCTGAGAAACTCCTCCGCCTCTTTAGAATACGTCTATCAAGATGAGATGTAGTGATGGGGAATCATCCATCAAATCGTACCTTGCCAAGCTTCTCATAGATAGCATTTATTGATGGCCTTCCTTTAATGACGTAACATAACACCAAATTGACATTTCTACAAAGTTATTCACTTTAAATAACTCATTAATAGGAGAGTTGGAATTTCAAAACGGACTTCACATCTCTCCATGGTTTTTCATTACTTAAAAAGGGTTTAAAATTGATGTATATATAGAGGTTATCTCCATGGTTTTTCATTCCTTCAAGCGAGTTTAAAATTGATGTATGTATACACGTTTTGACCAAGAGTTTAAAATTGAACTGATGTATGTATACAAGTCTTGATTGTTTCTAGCGGTCAAATACAATTTATTTTAAAATTTACACGTCATTGTTAACTTGATAGTAATTTCCGAAAATGTCATAATGACTTGCATATAATAAAATCATAATTTTACATGTTATTGTTAACTTTCAGAAAAAAATAGTTATGAATTATTGTACTTATATAGTTATGTTTCGAGATATATAGTTGAAACACCATTAAATATTAGAGATAGAAGCTTAAAACGCATTAAAATCTTATTATTCCTTGCAGCAGGGTAATAACATATTAAAAAAAATTTGATGTTGACATTAAATCTAAGTTGTCCAAAAATTTATGAAACTTTTCCAAAGTTTAACGTTATAAATTAAAATTTATCATTTTAAAACAATATTTAAATTCATTTATCTAAAATACTATTGGTTCAATTCGTTAACCTCTTATTATGTAGTGATGCCAGATGTATTTCACTATTAATTAATATTGTACAATTTAATGTACAACTTCCACTATAAAATGACAGATGTACTCCATCACTAATATAATTTATATTGTACGAGTCCCCACATTGTTTCTGCAGTAAGACCTTACATATCCTAACCAAGTGCAATATTAAATCACCCAAAAGGTAAAGGGTTATCACAAGGATTTGGACATTGGTCATAGAGTCTAATAAGCATTAATGCCCACAAGTTGTGAGGACATGTACTCCAAGACCTTACATATCCTAACCAAGTGTAATATTAGATCACCCAAAAGCTAAAGGGTTATCACAAGGATTTGAACATTAGTCATAGAGTATAATAAACATTAATGCTCACAAGTTCTGAGGACATGTACGCCAAGAAAAGCGATGGGATGTTCAATAAATTACAATGGGTACATGTTTTCTAGCCCAAGTTTCCTTTATATTTAGGAGGATAGATATCCTACTAAATGTGATCTAACAGTGACCCGAAATATACAAAAATCTTAGAGAGAGGCAGCTGGCAAGCATAATAAGCGTTCAATCTTTAATAATGTAGTCGTTGAGAGACAATAATTTATTGGTGTTTCAGATTTATCAAATTTTTTTAAATCAGTGTTTTAGTGGAACCATTAATGTTCTGATACAAATAATCGTAAATGTTACTAACCCTTTACTTATAGGTTATTATTTATTATTGTGCAATCACGAATTAAGTAAGAAGTATGGAATAATAAGATTTTTAAAATTACAGCAAATAAATGTCGATTATTGCAATAAATAAAAAAGTAATTGTTAAAATTTTACTTTGTAAAATTGAAAATTATTTAACATTTTTTACCAAAATAGATGGTCAAACAAAAACCTAATGCATAATCCCTTCATAATAGAGTATAAATCAGGAAGGATAAGGCCTACTAAAAGTTAACATATGATTCCATACTTAAATGCATATAATAGCCTATGAAGATAATAATATTATAATATTATCACTATCTAATGATATTTTTGTGTTTATGTACAAATCAGCCAAAGTACATATTATCTTAAACCAGTAAACCAAGTATAAATAATGGTTAATTTACTAAAATTCACGTTAAATTATTTAATATTTATTATTTGATATTATAATAGTTATTTATAAACACTTTCACATTATTAGGGCCCTACATATAAACAAACTAATTTAATATTTAAAATTAAATTACCTTAGTCAATGTTTATAACATGTAATGCGCAGTGAAAAACATAGTATTGCAACAATGAAAATAAAAGCTAAATTTTCAAAGTGAAGTGCACAACTGCTAAGTTTTCAAAGTGAAGTGCACAACTAAATATACTTGGATTAGATTGTCATGATAACCGGATACATGTTAAAAAAAACAAAAAACTGAGGCTTCAAGTCCTTTCACCCAGAGTTAAAAAACTAAATTTTACAGAGCTATGCCTAAGGTTCTATTTCACACAGTAAATTCCAGATTTATAGAGGCTTACAAACACTAAGTTTTACACACAGTGGAAACTAGTTATTTACGCGCACAAAAATTTTCTCCAGGCATGCGAACAACAATAACAAAAAACTAACTTATGGCTTTTGTATATATTAATAAATACATTGACATTTTATATGTGGTGCAAACGAAAAACATTATAACCATTTTAATACATGATATGACTATTTCCTTGTGCACAATTCAACTCATCACTATTCCATATAGAATACATATTGTGCGGTGGCTCCTTGCAACGCGCAGTCAACCAAGAATTAATGTCTACACCAATTGCGCGTAGGTATTTTTGGAGTTTTGGTTGACCGATGTGTTGCAATGATTTGGGAACTTGTACACATGTTAGAGATCCACTTACTTCCTCGTTCCTTCGGCTGAAAAAAAAAATATGCAGTATGATTTTTCTACTCCCAGATATGGTGCGTGATTAGGTTCATTAATTTTGGTAGTTGGGATTACACTCTCTTTTGATTACAAATATTGATATTTATAATTCTCAATTTGTTTTTGAGACGAAAAAAACTTTCTTTTGCTAATGGTTTAGTGAAATAGTAAGCAAGTTACTTTTGCAACTTGTAATGTTCTAAAATAAATTTTAGGTTGTTGACCAACTCCATAATGAAATGATACATTGTGTCAATGTGTTTATTTCTTCTGTGAAAAACTGAGTTTTTGGACAAAATAATTGCAGAATTGTTGTCACAATAAATATTTGTTGTTTCCCTTTGTTCATGCCTTAAATATTTCAACATTCTTCTCATCCAAATTGCTTGACAAGTTGTTGTTGGGCACAAGCCAACTTGGTCCAAGTTTTGAGTCAAAGACTCTGCATTTTGAGGAGCAGAGCGAACAGAGCCGACAAAGTTATATTCATCGCGGGATGTTTTAGGGGCTTTAGGGCGAGTCAAAGCCCCTTATTTTGTAACACATTTTGGGTATTAGTCATTGTTTTGTTGGATTCATGGTATGTTGACCATGGATTTTGTCATGATGTAATGTATATAAGGAGATGTAATACTTCATAATCGAATAATGTCATGTCATCATAAGTGAATTGAATTTCTGTATCCACATCTGTAGTCTATAGTTTCAGGGAAGGCTCTATTGTTGAGTGCAAGAAGGCCATGATGACTCTGCAGCTGAGTGCACATACAACTTGCAGATGGGTGCGCAAGTTGAAAAAGAACATGTATTGAATATCATTACCAATAAAGAAGAAGTTTTGGCGAAATATTGTGTATCTTTTTATGTTCATTCTCTGTTGTTGTTATTATTATTATGCATTCCTTTTACTGAATTGCATGAAAGAATACATGTTATACTGCATTATGTTATTTGATGCGATAAGGGTAATTTTGTAAAGATAATTATCAGCGCGAAGTTATTTATGTATGAAAAGTTGTAGGGAGATAGAAAACATGAGTAAGTACACATGCAATAACACACATATCCCTCTGGTTGCGGAAACCTGGTTTTGCAGCCTCCCATAACTGCTTCAGGTGAGATTGCGATCTTCTTGCGAGTCTTTGCCAAAAGGGAGAGTGGTTGAGAGTTTTGTTACTGTGCAACGCACTCTGAACCTGGGTCAAGCCCCCTCAAACCAACAAATGGTTCCATTGCTGGGACTGGGATCTACTTAAGGGATATGTTTTAGTGTCCATCGAAGAAAGAAATCTAGGAGTGGGTTGAACAAAAAGAAAGAGAATTTGTGGAAAAAGAGAAAAAAAACCATCAATTTGCAGAAATATATCTTCGAGGAGCAATACGAAATCTTGTTTGGTTTGTTCCACATTGAATTGTCTGAGTGGGTATCTAAGTTGACTGAGCATAAGTCTTGTTTCAAGAATGACGAACCTAAGGAGTGGAATTTTGAATTGATACGACAACTCAAGAATGTTAGTAATAGTATCTTTGGCGCTGTTGATTTTTGGATCGATAGAATTTTGGGAGGATTTATCACTGAGTTCATGATAGACGTGATCATGTCTTATAGTGAAGTTGAAAAAAGATTTTTCAAAGGACCACGAGGTAAATTCTTAAGGTCTTTTAGTCTCTGGACTAAGATGTTATTGTGCGAAAAAGGGATTTTGCGAATGCAGTCATATTGATGTTTGGGCGAAGAGGAAACAAGCCTGAACCAAGATTTATGTAAAATGGAAAAAGATACAAAACATATCTCAAGAATTTTATTGAAACTAACTATCGCCCCCTGTTAGGAGGATATGAGAGTGAAGAAGAAAGAAGTAATCCTACAACCCCGTGATATTCCCCCACCCATCCTGAAAGTGTGTCAAGTTTAGGGGGTGAGAAGAATCAGGGCGTCTTTGGGATTCCCCGTCCATCCACCTCCTTTACACTCCATCTCCCTCCCCATAATTCCCCTACACCCCAACCTCCATCCCCCCCCACTTAGCCCCCTGAGAAGAAGCATGGATGAAGACAGTAAGTTGCCTATTTTCAAAGGATTGGGATCAAAGGATCCCAATCAGTTTTGGTTTATAGATGATTTTGTATGGACAACAAGAAATATCACTAATGATAGTGTAAAGAAGGCACATCTTGTCACATCACTCCGAGAAAGAGCGTTGACCTAGTATATGAAATACTCTGTGACTAACTCAACTACTTCGTTGGATGAAATTAAGAAAACATTGGTGTCAGAATTCAAGAAGCTGAAATCAGAATGACAGTGTATCACAGAGCTAAAATAAATCAAACATGAAGCGACTAAATTTGTGTGGGAGTTGGATCAGCAATTCAAGATGTTGATGGGTTAAGTAAGCTTTGAAATACCCCCACAACAATGCAAAGAATGGTTTGTAGCCACTCTACTGCCACATATTAGGTTACCATTGACACAACATAAGATCGTGACTCAAGCTTAACCATTGGAGATTGCGATGAAGCTAGAAGCTTCGCTGATTGGGGATACTCATGCAGGAGTACAGTAGATATAGAGTCAGCTAGCGAATCCGACCTTAGAATTGCAGGACCTTAAGAAAGGTAAAGAGACCAGATTAGAAGTGTGGTGTACAAAATGCAAAGTAGAGTGTCATTATAAGGATCAATGCCCCGTGTTCAGAGATTATATTGCAATTGAAGCGCCTAATCTAGTGAACCCACGTATGTGGTACGAAATTTGTAGAACGAGAGGCCAACATCACTCTGAATATTTCTACCTATTACAGAAGTATGTACAAAACCCAAAGCAACTATTTTGTAACTTTTGTAGATCAGTAGGCCATGATGAGAAAAATTTCCGAAGTTATGATTTAATGATGGGGCACACTGCTGATAGTTATAAACTATAAGCTGAAGGACACACACACGAGGAGAAAGTCTAGCATGTTGGTCGTGGAGGATTTCAAAGACGAGGAGGAGGAGTTGGTCAAGGATGTGGCCAAATTATCTGTTACAGTTGTGCAAGCGATTGTCAGAACCTGATGATGACCTACAATTACTGCAAGTCTTTTGATCATGTGATAGAAGAATGCTCCATCCTTATTATGAAGATGCAGCAGATAGAAACCAGTAGCATGTAGAAAATATTCAAATGATGACAGTTAGGCCAAGGGAAGATCAACCGTGTAGTGACATAGTAACAAGAAGTGGAGTTGCGACTGGAAATGATAATGCTAATGGGAAAGAGGAAAATGAACTTACATGGGTAAGAAAAAATACTGAAAAAACTCCATCATTTGATATCCTAAAGGAAAAACAAGTATTCATGGAGGTGAGGTAAATCTTTATGGATGAGGGAGCCTCAACCTCTATCATGAAACCGACTCAGAAGGATAAATACGAGATAGTACCGTTTGTGGCCCAAGATGTGGATCTGAATATTTTGAAGTCTTTTCTACAAACTTGCATGAAGTTATTAAGAAATCAGAAGGCCATAGAGGGGTTACAGGAATTGATAGATTCTTGTGCTCCTAAAGAGGTACTGCAAAGTGATATGTGTGTAGTGAATAATCTACATAGACTCAAGAAGCAAACTGGAAAGGAAATGAGGCGTACAACGCAGATTGGGGAATACGACATGGATCAGGTTATCTTGGATCTAGCATCTGATGCCAATGTATTTCTAAAGAAAACTTGTGAATTGATGGGTAAGCCAAAGTTGCAATGCTCAAATATATAGCTGAAGATGGAAAATCAATAGAATATCATCCCTCTAGGAAGATTGTTAGGAATCATAGTAGACATTGATGGAGTGCACACTATCACTGAATTCTAAGTGATGGAGATTGTGGATGATAGTAATCCCTACCCTACATTGCTTGGATTGGATTGGACATTTGGTATCATGGCTATAATTAACTTGAAGAAAAGAAAAATGAGATTTGAAATAAATAATATGAGAGTTATTGTGCCATTAGACCCATTGGAGGAAGTGAGATATACTAAACATGTCAGAGAAGAATACAACACAGATGATATCGACAGCATTTATTAGATTTAAAGAAGAAAAATGGATCAACCCTACTGCAGATGGAAAACTAACTTGGGATCAAGATAGTTCCTGCACTTCAAATTTAGAAGAGGAATTGGAAAAATGGCCGAACAGGTTGCATGAAGTGTCTACAAGGTGATGTGCAAGGATCACTAAAGTAGTGTGTTGTATGACAACTGAGATACTTGACTTACCACTTACCTTTATATGATGGTTTGGGTGATGTAAATACTTTGTTTAGAGATTATGAAAGATGAGTATCATAATGTCAGAGTCTATTAGCTCTAGATCAAGAACGAAGGGCTACTCCTGCTAGATGGTGGGGTACTCATAAGAAAAATACAGGAGATTGGAAAAAATGTAGAAGTTTGATGTGGGTAAAGATTTGGTCAAGTAGAAACAGAGATCAAAGACAAGTATGATGGCTATAATGATGCTATAGACCACACACATCTCTGTATGACAACATGGGGAGAAATTCTTATAGGAGAATCGATGCATGGCTTCATCCATACCTTGGAGACAATTCCTTAGAATTGGTATCTAAAAACTGAGCTTCGACATAGCATTTATCGTTGGGCAAAGATGGTTGATGGATTTAAAATGAAATTCAGATTTGAAGATGACTTTCCACATATAGATGTAGCACTGAATATAGTTAAGAAGAATATTTTTGAAAATAAATTTCCATTTATCTGGCAACCTGATTGGGTTGTGCAAATCTGTAATGTAATGGAATGCTATATTCTCACTGCAAAAGAGGATGAATAATCTCAAAACATTGAAATATAACAAAGCCAATGAAGATGAGGAAGGTGAATATAGGATCATAGGCTGAATCGAAGTACATAACAATAGGAGATTACTAGGATGAAGACACGGTCAGCAAAATAACAAATCTCTTGCATGAATATAAGGAGTTGTTCCCTCCAAGTTTTTAGATATAAAGGGCATATTAGGAGGTTTGGGAGTCATGAGGATTCCTCTGAAGCCAGATGTGAAGCTTTTCAAGTAGAGGCCTTATAGACTTAATCGAAAATACAAGGAGAAGGTGAAAGGAGAATTATACAAAATGTTAACAGTCAGGATAATTGAACATGTTGAAGAGTCTAGATGGGTAAGTTCCATGGTGGTTCAGGAAAATAAGGCAAAAGGGGAAATCATAATTTATGTCAACTTAAGGAAATTGAATGATGCATGCCTACATGACCTCTTCCCTACACCATTTACAAATGAAGTATTGGACAATGTAGGAGGACATGAAGCCTATTCCTTCATAGATGGCTTTTCAGGATACCATCAGATCAAAATTGCGCCAAGAGGATAGACATAAAATGAATTTTGCGATATAGTGGGGCTCTTATCAGTACACAATGATGCCTTTTGGATAAAAGAATGTGTCTACTATATTTTCCAGAGTTGTAATTGCAGATTTCAAAGAATATATACACAAGTTTCTAAAAGTATACTTCAACAATTGGACAGTCTTTTGTCTGTTAAAGAAGCATGTGGAAAGCTTAAGGTTGATGTTGGATACCTGTAGGCAGCACTAGATATCGTTGAAATTGAAGAAGTGAATATTTTGTGAGCCATTTGGTATATTGTTGGGACACACAGTTTATAAATAGGAATTAATGGTGGATCCTGTGAAGATCACAATGATTGTGAACCTACCAGCACCAAAAACATTGAGACAACCACACACGACATTAGGAGACACTCGTTACTACAGGAAGTTTATAAAGGGGTACATGCAGATAATTGCACCGTTGGAGAAATTTCTGAAGAAAGATGTGATTTTTCAATGGAGTGAAGAGTTTCAGAAGAGCATGAATGTATTGAAACAGAAAGGACCTTATGTCATCAAGCACATCTCTCGTGGTGGTGCAGTTCAGCTCGCGAAGTTGAATGATAAGCTGATCCTGAGATGAGTGAATGGTAGTAGATTAAAGATATATAGGGATGATGCTATCCCTGGAGCTTCTCACTGAAAATTGAAAGGAAGGAAGTCTTAGGCCCACCTCTAGTTAAAAGTGGGCACAGGGCTATAAACTGCACTACAGAAAGGGACTTTCTCGAAGGAAGATCACTATGTGATATTCAAGAATAGGAAGAAGCATAAAGGAATTGTGACAAACAAAAGGCAATTGTGCCACAAGGAAGGGTTCATCGAAGTTGACCGAAAATATGACTATTGGAAGGAAAAATATACCGTTAAAAGGGAAATTTCCGTTAAGGGATCCGGGAAGCCATTGGATGACATGATGTAGATTTCGACCTCATTACAGGATGATACAAACATCTAGAAAATCGAGGAAGAATTAGAGGTGAAGTAGAAGCAGCGCAACAAGATCCTAGTAGCTGTAAAGACCTTACAAATCTTGTAGAGACTCACCAACATCACTGAAGGGAAGAAGCTCCAAGAGTAGATAGATGAGCTTTAGAGGAAGGAGAAGATATTACAAGCAAGGAATTAGCCATGGCAGGATGAGGCATTCAAATTGTCTTTGGTAGTGGACAATAGGCTCAAATATTTGAAAAAAAGAGAGGCAAAGATACTGGAGAAGGCCGCCGGCCCAGCCACAGAGGCATTGCTAGAGGAAACATGCAAGCATGAGAAACAAATGGCAGAAATAGTCCAACAGTGTAATGCAGTATATAATGGAATTGTAGTGAAGATCAAGGGAATAGGAAGCTGAGTGACTTGCGACAAGTTGGGAGTGAGTTTTGGGGGCATGTTGGGTGCAACCCAACTTGGTCCAAGTTTTGGGTCAAAGACTCCACATTTTCAGGATTTGAGCGCACAGAGCAAATGAAGTTATATTCATCACATGATGTTTTAGGGGCTTTAGGGTGGGTCAAATCCCCTTATTTTGTAACGAGTTTCGGGTATTAGTCATTATTTTGTTGGATCCATGGTATATGGACCATGGATTTTGTCATGATGTAATATATATAAGGAGATTTAATACTTTCTAATCGAATCATGTCATGTCATCATAAGTGATTTGAATCTCTGTATTCGCATTTGTAGTCGATAGGGAAGGCTCCGCACCTGAGTGCACGGAGGCCTGAAAGAGTCTGCACCTGAAAACACAAGTAAGTACATAGACGCAAAAACATGCATATCCCTTGGGTTGCGGAAATCTGGTTCTAAAGCGTCCCATAATCACTTTAGGTGAGATTGCAATCTGCTTGCAATTTGTTGCTGAAAGGGCCAATGGTTAAGCCTTTTGTTAGTGTGAAAAACGCTCTAAAGCTGGGTCATGCCCCCTCAAACAATAGTTTCCTCTTTTTCTATGAAATATTCAACTTCAATTGTGGAAGAGAAACTATTGGTTGTTTCTTGGAACATGAAATGAATCCCAAACCTAAATGAAATACATAGCTTAATGTGCTCTTTCTATCATCTACACTTCTTTCCAAATCACTTTTAATATATCTGCCATCCTAATTTTTTTTTTTGTATAAAAAATGCCATATCCTCTGGTTCCATTAACATACCTTAGAATTCTTTTAGTTGCTAGCCAATGTATCTCCTTTGATGTCTCCATGAACCTAGAAACGAAACTCACTACATACACTAAATCAGGCCTAGTTGAAGTCAAATATATCAAACCACTGACCATACTTTATATAGTGTTGGATTTATAGTGTTGCTAAAATCTTCTTCATTTAATTTCAAACACATGGCTGTTGGAGTTGGCACATGATTAGTATTTATTTTTTTAAACTTGTTCAATATGTTTGATGCATGGTTTTTTTGAGAAATAAAAATGCCATCTTCCATTTTCTTTACTTCTATTTCTATAAATACTTTAACAACCCCAAATTTGTCATTTCAAACTCATTCTTCATGACTTCTTTGAAATCAACAATAATAAGCTCATCACTCCCTATGAAAATTAGATCATATACATATATAAAACTAGAATAAATTATCATTTGAGATGCTTGAAATCTTATCAGGTGTCAGAAAAAAATATATGTACAATAAATTAAGGAAATTATTATGTATTATAATCAATTTGTATGTTAAAGCATTTCTAAAAACAAAATTAAAGTGGGAAATATGCTTTGTCCGTCAATGTTTGATATGGCTCTATGTTGGTTCACTTAAAAATTGAAATATTGATTCTCACAATTCACCTTATTCTAAACTTGAGTAATTCTTGTAGCTTGATCATACTTTGACATTGTAATCAAAAGAGAAATTAAGCTAACAAAATTTGTCCAAAGGATATCATGGTCATATTTTTAGGTCCTAGGACCTTTTACACCCTTCTTAGGATTCCTTAGGTTAATAATGTTTAGATCCTTGATTACAAATAAAACATGGTATTGGATTATTTTCTCACATTACTTAATAATCAAAATTGATGAATAAATGAAATGGAGAAAATTTTAAAATAATAATTTAAGTAGAAAACACATAGCCCAAAGGAAATGAATGACACACAACTAATAAAATTAACTAAACAATAAACCTCCAAGAAATCAAAATAACATAGGTTATACTAGACATAAGGGGCCTCGCCTCCTCCAGCACACCTTGCAGGAGGACTACAATATCATGTTGAAGTTGTGTAACAAAACAATCTTTATTTCAACATCTGAATGATAGAGAAATACAAAAAATCTTGTGCAACTTGGTCTCTTATTTCTTAAACACTTGAATTACAAGAAATTGACTATCATAACCCCCACTGACTACAAGTCTAGAGTATGTGTATTTAAAATTACATATTGAAAGGTTTAAAATGGAAGGCATTAACACCCATGCGAACCATCCCCTACATATAAGGCTTGGTCAACCATTAGTCATTTAAATAAATATGATACTCATTGCATCCATTGGTTGGATGACAAAGGAAGAATGTTTTTTATTGCTAGGTCATTGTGGTGATGTGGAGCATCAAAATTAGAGTAGATCAACCAAGAGAATCAGTTGATCCATATTTGCATGTGGTGGATTGAGTGAAACTTTCACCAAAGCTCTAGAATTGAATGGAGGATTGTTTGATTAGCTTGAAAAAAATTATGGAAGAATAACAATATATTCCTCACAAATTCCATAGGCTCAAATTTTGTCACAGATGGTTGAACTGTCATGAACATCGAGGAACTATTGGATTTCCTATAGGTGTTTTTCTACCACTACTAGATTTATTATAGGTGTATGTTATCATATCTCTTGTAGTTGCTATTATTTTTCCTATAGATCTTATGATATTTCCTATATCTGATACCGAAGTTCATGTCACGTGTCATAAAGAATTGTTGATCATCCAAAGTAACTAGGAATTAGAAAATCCACTCTATGTAGTCATCAAAACTTGGGAGATCATTAGTTTTGATAATCACTTGAGTTATAAATCTCTTATGATGTGGGTGTGGGAAACATATGGTGAAAGTTATGATAAATGCATCAAAATGAATGGTAAATTAAGTGAAGGTAGGCTTAAATAGTCATTATAGACCTATCAAACTTTAGGTTCAATAGTTTTATTCAATTAGAATCTTCTTGTGAGCTAATGCCTAGTAGAATGTGTTTATTTTGGGTAGACCATTCACATGACAAATTTGTGACTAAATTTATAGATTTCAAATGGGGGTTGTAACACCCCTGGTCAACCATGAAATGTAAATAGTATGTAAATGTAGAACTAGGATGGTAGGCTAGAATGTGCCCAAGTAGGTATGTGTTATGTTTTTGGGTTGGTATGCCCGTGTACACATGTTTTAAATTTTGAGGTTAGGCATGGTAATGTAATTATTTATACATATTAATAAAGATAATCTAGATGCAGACTAAAAAGGAATAAAATAAAATGGGAGGATGAGACTCCATGGATGGGTAAGTGGGGCTTATTTGATTTAATAGTCAGACAAAGTTCCCATGCATATAACAAAATTCCTTTATTTGTTCGGGTGAATTCCAAGTGGAAAAAGGAGGGAACAAACATAAAAATGAGTGTGTTAGCTCTACGAAGGGGATTGATACAACACATTCTTATGTTGTGTAGGAGTAAATATGACTCCAATGAAATATTCAAGCAGGATCACCATGGAAGTGTTTAGTCTTTGGTGGAAATAGAGGCTTATAAGAGTAATTAGATGACTTGTCAGGGTAGTGGAACTCCTAGAGGCCACATAATTGCTGATTGGGAGCTATCAAGTTTGATACCATGGTTGTGTGAATCATAGAAGGCTTGTGAGGGAAATGGAACTCCTAGAAGCCACAATACTATTAGTTGGAGGTAGTTAAACTTGGTACATTGGCCGATATTTGTTCGTATTTAGTGTATACTAGGATTTCGACAAAGCTATTATTGTTGCGATGGAGTGAAAGCCCTAGTTTGGGGGTGACCCTTTATTCAAGAAACTAAACAACGTGGTCTGTGGTTGAGTGGAATGTTGAATGCCTAGGCTTGTGAAATGTATCTACATATTAAGCTAGAATGTGTTTGTGCCCATGTTTTCCATATGAGTGTGCATTTAGATATGTATTACAATATGCTAGTAATTTCTAGAAAAGGGAAAATTTTCAAAGGACAGGTTTTTGGGTGTTATCTAGCATAGAAATTGGGCCTCAAGAGAGGAAATAGTGAGTCATTAGTGGTTGAGTTATGTTACATGGGTTATCAGGGAGGATAAATCTTCATAGCCATAGAGGATAGAGAATCTAAAACCACCCCAAGAATGAGAATTAGTTGCACTAGAATGGCTAAGTCCACACCTCGATAAAAAGATGCATGAAACAAGGTAGATACCTTCAAGAAGACCAAGTATCTAGATAAATTCCTATCCAAATCACTTCACACTTGGAATCCATGAAGAAATGTCAAAGAGGGAGGATTTCCTAGAATGGCATAAGCATGACTAAAGGGGATATAAAACAAGAACATAATTTAATGGAATCCAACCCATGATGTTGGCATTCCATTTATTAATGATCTTTCAATTCCTTGGGATCTAGGTAAGCTTGTAATTGATGAGAGCAATTACACTACAAGGAGCCTCAAAAAATGGTAATCTTTTTTAATTTCCCTAGAAGAGTCCAAACACCAACTTCTTTCTCCTACCAAATATTTCATGTGTAAATTTTTCTTCCATCATTTATTTTTTCTTGAGATATGACACTAAGAATTTTGGTTCCCAAACAAATATTCATGAGGAAGGGGTCTTTAACCCCCAACCTTCCATGAATTTTTGGTATATTGAAAATTTTCCACTTGATTAGATGACAGAATTTAGAGTTTGAGTTACCCCCCTTGCAATAGAAACTTATGGAATTTCTAAACTATTGAAGACTGAATACTAGTAGGGGAAAGTAGAGCAGAGGATTGATAGAGAGGAAGGTTTTAAAGGATAGGTTTGATAACAACCAATATACCTACAATGTTCAACCATTAGGCTCCCTATTGAGTTAAATTATCCTTAAAATTGGAGAGGATAGATAACCAATAATGGTGGGGATATGAATTTGGAAAAATTAGGACTCCAATTTATCGAAAGATAACCATCTCTCATGGGAAGGGATGTGGAAAGTTTGAAATAGGGAAGCAAGAGAAGTGAGACTAACAATCCATGCATACAATTGGATTTCTTTATTGTTAAATAAACCCCCAAAAAGATTGATGAAATTGTACAAAACTAATTGAAAAATAGAAGCTATGATAGCTTTATCCCCCACCACTAATATACTATCATCTATGAATTGAGCATGATTCATATTTTTCACTCAAATAAATATCATACCTAAGAGATAATCAACTTTCCTTTCTTAGTCCAATTTCTAGCTTAAATGTTATGCTATTAAAATATAAAGTAAGGGAGATAAGTGATAACCCTACATAAGTCTCATATAATATTTAGATAAGTTTGTTGTAATACCATTAACCAATGGGGGTATACATGGATATACATGAAGAGAAAAAATCAAAAAACTCACCACTAAATCCAAAAGAGATAGAAACTACAAATAGAAAGCTATTGCATACACGGTCCAATTTTTTTTCCATGTTCAATTTTAGAACTACTCCATTCTCTTCATTGTCTCTACTTATATGGATGGCCTATTAGACAAAAACTATGTTGTCTAACATTTATCTTCCACTTACAAAGATGCCCTAATTTTATAGTATCAATTTAGGAAGGAGGTTTTGTGATGATTTGAAGTAACTTTAGAGATAATTTTCTAAGAGGCATTCATAATGAAATTGGATGAAATTTAGAAAGGTACAAGGGGTTTGATTCTTTTGGAACTAGAGAGAGAAGGGAAGAATTGATATCTCCCACCCACCATGCGTGAAGAGAGATGAATATAATTAACCATTCAAAACAAATCAAATTTCATGATCTACTTTTATTTATGAGAGAAGTAGGATGAAAATTGATTATTGGTAGGGGCCTTATTTATATTGAAATATAGGACAACCTTCCATATTTCCTCTTCTAAAATTGGTTGTAAAATATTGGGATTGTCTCTTGAAGAGATAAGTCATGAGATATGCTTGAGCATGATTTTAGTGTCTTCAAAAGAAAATGAACTTTGTTTTGAGTACAAATTGCAGAAATTTTGAAGGGTAGCCCCTTGGATTTGGTTATAGGAGTGATGAAATTATCCATTAACTGAGATTAGATACACATTGTTCTCCATTGCCTCATATTTACATACTTATTAAAGTAGCTTGTGCTTCTATCTCAATCTTGCAACCACAAGCTTCAAGACTTCAATCATCAACATTGTTTCTCTACTCTCAGTGCACTTTGCAATTGACTAAAGTCTTGCATGTATACTAATAATAGGTTGAATGAAATTGGGCCCTTCTTAATCGATTCTTAAATCTCTAGTAATTTTTTTTAAGATGAGGGATTTCTTTGTCTCTAGGATGAAAGAACACCTTTGACCATTCCTTAAGTGTTACCTCAATTGCCTTGATTTTCTTCCCTAGATATACATAGGAGAACCAACAACTCACTTACGTCATCTTTGAGAGACAATGCTAATAAAATCAAGATATTAGCTTCATTGTAACACCCTCCTCCCACAACCACCCAAGTAACCATGCCAATCGGGGTAAAGATGACACAAGAGGATACTATGATCAGATTTGACCTCTTATGTGACCTTAAGGAAGTGGAATCAATAGAAACATCACACGTAATCATCTAACATCAACTTTAGGATCCTCAAAAGACATGTCATCCACTCAGACAGTATGTTCCCGGGTACCAATGTTGTTCTAGATCTCTTAAGCCATAATCGCTCTCATGCTATGGGGAAGGGAGCGATCAGAGACTTAAATCCTCTCCGACAGGCTTGCTTTCTAGTGGCCAAAGACCAAAGTTGCCAGTTCTGTGCCAATGACCCCAGGATTTAAGCCACTTTTTAAGGCCCAAATCCCAAGCCACTCCGCAAAATGGAGTGATAACTTACAGTAAAAGTATAGCGAAGCAATGATGCCATACCGCTACTAACCATGTCAGGGATTTCTTAAAACATATCATCGACATGTAACCTATAGGTGTAAACAAGAGAATTAAGTGTAGGGATCTCATACTTATCTGAGAATCACTATGAACCATTGTTCTCTGATATCATTTTCTACATTATCATCTATTAGGCCATAGATACATTATCCATTCATTTACAGGTAAAAACATGTTGAGATCCATATATACTTGTTGTCATAAAACATACATATAACCAACATAATAGGGAGAAAAATAGCATAAGCATATCAGTCATAAAATCCACATATACATCAGTACATTTACACATGAAATCAAGGGAATGAATTCTTCATTAATGAATGCAATAAACCAACCGAATATGGGACTACCATGTTCCACATGACCATAGAATGACTGAGCCAAATCTCTCTTCATCCATTCACCCACTTACCATATTCCAAGCATTAATGTGGGATTCAAACCAAAAGAACCAACCTGGGCATACTGACACTAAACCAACTCATCCTCATCAATAAAAACTAGTATTTACTGTAATCCATCTCAGATCACTAAGCCAACACAATGAACACATCATAAAAGGCTTTACCATGATTTCCACCCAATCACTAGGCGAAACAAGCATGGAGGCCACTGATTTCTTCATCTATACCATGAGTAATTTTCATGTCTCCTAGTCTCTCAGGCTTTATGATCTAGGTCTGGGTGTAACGAAGGAACCTTCCAAGACCTTTTACTTTCGTGATGTGTTAAATTGCATTTTTAAAAGAAACATAAATTAACACATGTGCATGTTGTAAAGAACATGAACATGAAAATCATTAGCGCCATAAAAATATAAGCCGTTAATAACAGAGTTCATCTAGGAGGGACTATATCTCCAGGCCCCAGTGTCAAGATGGTGTAGGCCATTGCATTAAGTGCTGTTAATAGTGGTGATGTACATAGAGGTAACGTTGATATCATACAAGGAAAATTCCCTCATGTGAGAGTGGCTCTAAGAAATGTTCCACTACAGGAACTCTCAATCAAAAGACTCCTATCAGTATGACACAAAACTCATGCACGATGAGCATCCCATCAACATGGCATAGAAGGGATCTTAAAACAAACATGCATGGTGACACATGAGTATCCAATCAACATAAAACAAAGGGATCTCAAACACAACATGATGAATCATGTCAACAAGTACATCACACAAGCGATTCTGTGTCACATCAAGTAGGAACCATAAAAACGTGTAATAAACAAGATCCCACATCAAGCATCAACAAGGATCTGTGCAACATAATGCATAAAGAAGAAGTACATGAACACATCATATACCTCACAACCAAGGGCCATCTGAAGAAGCAGATGTCAAACTACTGAAGCTACTCAGACTATCGATCTCACAGCATTGATCACATGAAAATGACTGCTTGCACATGAATGTGGACACCTGCACTGGCACTTAAAACAGTGGCTAGAAACAGAAATGAGAGAATGAAAAATCTAAATGCACCATCAAATTTTTGGCGTCAAGGAGTGCAAATTCAACTATCCAAAATCTGAATTCTGAGAAATTGAGAATCTGGGGCTCAACAAATCATTTAGATTTCCTCAAGATTCCTCAAAGATTCTCCTCCATGGGTGGACTAAAAATCTGCAACTCAAATAGTGAATATGACCTTGCCATTGTGATCCCTATGGAAAACCATGAAAAACAAGTATAAACTTGACTATATTCTGATGTGGAGAAAATTTACCTCAGGAAAATTTCAAGGCTCATGGTTCTACTCCCTGTTTTTACAACAATCATGGTTCCACTTGCATACTAAAAATCGTCGAAAAATGCATAACTTTGATGGAGAAATAGATAGCACCATTGCATTCGTGGTGACGATAGGTGTTGAATCCATATAAAATTTGTCAAAATCTGACAAAGTGTAAATTTGGCCCTCCTGCAAAATTCATGGTTCCACCTACATTAAAAATTAATTAAAAATTAACTCTGTTTTGGTTTTCGTGCACGTTGCTGGTTCCTCTTTTGCCTCTTGTGCAGTAG
This sequence comes from Pinus taeda, assembly GCA_000404065.3. Classification (NCBI taxonomy): domain Eukaryota; kingdom Viridiplantae; phylum Streptophyta; class Pinopsida; order Pinales; family Pinaceae; genus Pinus; species Pinus taeda. Next base: position 102,042 of record APFE031689852.1, read on the forward strand.
AGAAATCCTGGGTTTATATAAAAATTCATTTGTGGATTAACCAATGAAGTCGGTTAGGTGGATTGGTATGAGGGCCGATTATTAAGGGGGAGGTCGACTGGTCAAACCCTGCCTCCTCCCATTTACAACCAAAATTTGGTTCAAAATATATATATATATTTTTTTAAACATGGGGAGTCAGGTCTACATTGGGCGGCCTGCCCCCATACTTCGCGCTAGTTTCGTTTCAATTGGCATATGGTTATGGTGTAATTCACGAGGCCGCCCGGTGGGCCAACCCACATGGTTGGTCAGGTTCAACTCCTGCTGACCTCACATTATGGTACGTAGGTTGATTGGGGGTGGTGGGGTTGGTGGCTCCCACACCCTTTTAATATATTTTTTTTGATTTAAAAACAATAAGGTGCCATTTTAAAAAAAATGAATTTAGTCATAGGAGTGATTTTAACGACCCCACAATTTCGCCTAGAATCCGACCCAGGTTGGTAGGAATCTAGTGGCTAGAAAAAGTCAAAATTATGGCCTTAAGCTTGTCCACTCATCAAAAAGTCAACCCAACTTTTACTACTTCTAATTTTCACAAACGGACTCGGATTAACAAACCGTTCGCATCACCGTGATGAGGACGACGAGATCTATGCTCTGGTCCTAGTTTGAGCTTAATCCAAAAACTTTGAATTTTGAGATTTCCTGAGTCCTCTTTGTCTTGTGTGTGTCTTTGGAGCCACTTGCATCAATCCTCCCCACTGAGGAGCTTTTGGTCCTCCAAAATCATGAAATATAATTTGCAACTTCTTTGTACCATGTCTGCATCAGAAGCATCCTCAAAATATCTCACTTCCATCTCCTTCACCTTTGTTCTTCGGAGCCTTAAGCGATGCATTGACACCACCAAACTCGCAATACAATATTTGCAAATTAGATGCTTGATTGATATGACCAAATAATGACCCAAATTTCCCACACTTGCCATGAGTTTATAACACATACTCGGTGGTCAAGTTTACAACAAGATGGACGCAATACCCAAGTTATGACAACAAGGCCAACCTATCATTGTTTCTTCATTAAGTGATGAAAACACATCATCACTGCAACACATGATATACAAAGATAAGGCCACACACTATTTTTTCTTTCGACAAGTGATGGAAACACGACATCACTTTCAGAGTTTAAAATGAAACTCAAAATAAGACCAGACATCATTGTGGTTGAACAAGTGATGGAAAACACATCATCACTTTTACATTTTAAAATGCAACAAATGATTTAAAAAAGCACGACCATGAAATGACAACATGTCTAGAAACCATTTTTGACTTATCAATGTGAATGGGTCGCTTCCTTGTGGCGGTTTTGCTTGTTGAACAATTGCTTCACCTGGTTCACACACTGATGCTTTGTCTTTAAGGTGTTGGTTTGGATGGAGCCTCCAACAAGTGGCTCTTTGATGGGCACTTCTATCGAAATCACTGTAGTAGGTATTCTTCCTCCATATCTGCTTAACCTGTTTCTTTTCATGCTATTTAGAGGGTCTTTAACACCTCATCCTTTTGTGTTCTGCGATTCTTTTCCAACACTTAGAAAATGTATGTTTATGTAATCCACAAATGGTGCATGTTTTTCGATGCCATATTTTACATTCATTACTATCAACATGATCATAATCGAAATGAAAATTTGAAGATTGAAAGTGCTTATACCTTCCTTTGATGTCTCTGATGTCAGTATGGTGATGATAGCTTGCCTCAGCTCTCTCCTTGTAATGGGAACTTTCGTGGGATGATGGGGATGTCTTTCCATCATTCTCTCTCCTCGACGATTTCAATGATGTCTTCGACGACTCTGACACCTTCGAGCACTCGCCTTTAGCATATCTCGAGCTTGCAAATCGATGTTCATGCAAATCCTCCAAAGGTTGAGTTATGCCTTGGTTATTAACACCAAGTTCTTCTTCCTTCTCGTGCCTCATCCTTGTAAGGAGCCTCATGTTTGTCCCTGTAATTGGGATCTCCAAATCTCCAATAGAACTCATAATTTGTGAAGACGAAGCCAAAATGAAATCAACATCTTTTACCTCCTCTTTTGATTTGGAAATAACTGATGAGGGTTTCTCATCGTCTGTTGTTGGTGGTTCGCTAACTGTCGTGGCGCATTCCCCAACTTCCTTTCTAACATACCCAAGTCCTGCTTGATGGGGTAATTCTTCTACTTTGATGGGATTGAAAATGCCTTGGCCCTTAATGCCCAAGCCTTTTCCTTCATACCCCATTCTCTTCAACATTTTAGGGCCAATTCTTGTGGTGTGATTTTCAAAAATAGTGAAATCATCATCAGGAAACATACATGAAGATGGAGAACTACTTTTTACCTCGCATGGGTCACGCTGCAGCTTTTCCAAGGCCTTGTCCTTTGCTTGCAACTGTCGTAGCAAACTTTGTTTTTCCTCTTTCTCTTCATGTAGGCGCATCTTAAATTCAACGTTCTCTATTTGAAGATTATGTTTGTTTTGCTTTAGTTCTTCTAGGTCCTCTTCCATGGCATGCAACTGAAGCTACAGTTGCTCCTTTTCCTCTGTCTCTTTCTATACAGTTTCATACATCATTTCCACTCTTTTGGAAATGTTGAGCATGGTCTCGTACATCGCTTTTTTATCCTTGGCCGCTGCACATTCCATTGTTCATGCTGCAATTCACATAAACACAAAGATCGCTCTGATACCATTTGATCCAAGTCCAGGTGTAACTAAGCACCCTTCCAAGACCTTTTACTTTCATGATGTGTTAAATTTCATTTTTAAAAGAAACATAAATGAATACATGTGCATGATGTAAAGAAGAGGAACATGACAATCATCAGTAACATAAAAACATAAGCCGTTGATAATGGAATTCATCCAGGAGGGACTGTGTCTCTGGGTCCCAGTGTCAATATGGTGTAGGCCATTGCATTAAGTGTTGTCAATAGTGGTGATGTACATAGAGGTGACATCGATATCATACAAAGAAAATGCCCTCACGCAGGAGTGGCTCTAAGAGATTTTCCACTATAGGAATTCTCAGTCGAAATACTCCTATCAGTATGACAAAAAACCCATGCATGATGAGAATCCCGCCAACATGGCATAGAAGGGATCTCAAAACAAACATGCATGGTGACACATGAGTATCCCATCAACATAAAAGAAAGAGATCTCAAAACACAACATGATGAATCATGACAACAAGTACATCACATAGGCAATTCTGTGTCACATCAAGCAGGAATCATAAAAAAGTGTAATAAACAAGATCCCACATCAAGCATCAACAAGGCTTTGTGCAACATAATGCATAAAGAAGAAGCACATGAACACATCATATACCTCACAACCAAGGGCTATCTGAAGAAGTGGATGTCAAACTGCTGAAGCTGCCCGGACCATCGATCTCACGGCATTGATCGCATGAAAGTGATTTCTCGCACATGAATGTGGACACCTGCACTGGCACTTAGAAAAGTGGTTGGAAAATGAAATTAGAGAATGAAAAATGTGAATGCACCGTCAGATTTGTGGCATCGAGTAGCGAAAAATCGACTGTCCAAAATCTGAATTCTAAGAAATTGAGAATCTGGGGCTCAAGGTATCTTTTAGATTTCCCTGGGATTCCTTAAGATTATACTCCATGGGTGGACTTGAAATCTACAACTCAAATGGTGAATCTAAGCTCGCCATTGCGATCCCTGCAAACCGTGAAAAACAAGTACAAACTTGACTATATTCCGACATGGAGAAAATTTACCTCCTCGGGAAAATTTCAAGGCTCATGGTTTCGCTCCCTATTTTTACAACAATCATGGTTCCACTTGGATATTGCAAATGGTTGAAAAATGCAAAACTCTAATGGAGAAATAGATAGTGCCATTGTGTTCGTGGCGAAAAGCCATGTTGAATCCATTTCAAATTTGTCAAAATCTGACAAAGTGGAAATTTGGCCCGCCTGCAAAATTCATGGTTCTGCCTGCATTAAAAACTAATTAAAAATTAACTCTGTCTCAATTTTTGTGCTTGCTCCTGGCTCCTCTTCTGCATCTTGTGCACTGAAGAAATCATGGGTTTATATAAAATTTCAATGGTGGATTAACCAATGAAGTCAGTTAGGTGGATTGGTATGAGGGTTGATTATTAAGGTGGAGGTCAGGTGGTCAAACCCTGCCTCCTCCCATTTTACAACCAAAATTCAGTTCCAACTATATTTTTTTGTTTAAGCATGGGGGGTCAGGTCTACATTTGGTGGCTTTCCCCCATACTCAGCACTGGTTTCATTTGAATTGGCATATGGTTATGGTGTGATTCACGAGGCCGCTCGGTGGGCTGGCCCACATGGCTGGGCAGGTTCAACTCCTGCTAGCCTCACCTTATGGTACATAGGTTGGTTGGGGGTGGTGGGGTTGGTCACCCCCACCCCCTTTTAATATATATTTTTTGTTTTAAAATCAATAAGGTGCCATTTAAAAAAAAATCGAATTTAGCAATTGGAGTGATTTTAATGACCCCACAATTTCGGCTGGAATCAATGGCTAGAAAAAGGTCCAAATTGTGGCCTCCTTAAGCCTACCCAATCATAAAAAATTCAACCCAACTTTGACTACTTCTAACTTTCGCATATGGACTCGGATTGACGAACCATTCACATCACAATGATCAGGATGACGACATCTATGCTCTGGTCCTGGTTTGAGCATAATCCAAACACTTTGACTTTTGAGCTTTCTTGACTCCTCTTTGTCCTGTGTGTGTCTCTAGAGCCACCTAGATCAATCCTCCCCACTAAGGATCTTTTGGTCCTCGAAAAGCATGAAAAATAATCTGCAACTTCTCTGTACCATGTCTGCATCACAAGCGTCCTAAAAAGATCTCACTTCCATCTCCTTCACCTTTGTTCTTCGGAGCCTTAAGCGATGTGCCGACACCTACAACCTCGCAGTACATTATTTTCAAATTACATGCTTGATTGATATGACCAACTAAGGACCCAAACATCCCACACTTGCCATGAGTTTATAACACATACTCGGTGATCAAGTTTACAACAAGATGGACACAATACCCCAGTTATGACAACAAGGCCAACCTATCATTGTTGCTTCAACAAGTGATGAAAACACATCATCATTGCAACACATGATTTACAAAGATAAGGACACACATTATTTTTTCTTTTGACAAGTGATGGAAACACGACATCACTTTCAGAGTTTAAAATGGAACTCAAAATAAGACCAGACATCATTGTTGTTGAACAAGTGATGGAAAACACATCATCACTTTTACATTTTGAAATGCAACAAATGATTTACAAAAGCACGACCATGAAATGGCAACATGTCTAGAAACCATTTTTTACTTATCAATGTGCATGTGTCACTTCCTTGTGGCGGTTTTTCTTGTCAAACAACTACTTCACCTAGTTCACGCACCAATGCTTTGTCTCGAAGGCACTACTCTAGATGGAGCCTCCAACAAGTGGCTCTTTGATGGCCACTTCTATCGTAATAACTGTTATAGGTTTTCTTCCTCCATATCTACTTAACCTGTTTCTTTTCATGCTGTTGAGAGGTCTTTCATGCCTCAACCTTTTGTGTGTTGCCATTATTTTCCAGCACTTAGAAAATGTATGGTTATGTAATCCACAAAAGGTGCATGTTTTTCGATGCCATGTTTTACGTTCATTATTATCAACATGATCATAATTGAAATGAACATTTGAAGATCAAAAGTGGTTGTACCTTCCCTTGCTATCTCTGATGTCAGTATGGCAATGAGAGCTTGCCTCAACTCTCTCCTTACAATGGGCACTACCGTGGGATGATGGGGATGTGTTCCCATCATTCTCATTCCTCAACGATTTCAACAATGTCTTGGAAGAATCTGACACCTTCGAGTACACTCCTTTAGTGTATCTCGACCCTGCAAATTGATGTTCATGCACATCCTCCAAAGGTTGAGTTATGCCTTGGTTATTAACACCAAGTTTTTCTTCCTCCTTGCGCCTCATCCTTATAAGGACCCTCATGTTTGTTCCTGTAATTGGGATCTCCGAATCTCCAATAGAACTCATACTATGTGAAGCCGAAACCGAAAGGAAATCAACATCTTTTAACTTGTCTTTCAATTTGGAAAGAACTGATGAGGGTTTCTCATCATCCGTTGTTGGTGGTTCACTAACTGTTGTGTCGCATTCCCCAACTTCCTTTCTAACATACCCAAGTCCGGCTTGACGAGGTAATTCCTCTACTTTAATTGGATTGACTATGTCTTGGCCGTTAACGCCCAAGCCTTTTCCTTCATACCCCATTATCTTCCACAGTTTGGAGCCAATTCCTATGGTGTGATTTTCAAAAATAGCGAAATCATCATGAGGAAACATACAGGAAGATGGAGAACTACTTTTTACCTCGCATGGGTCTTTCTGCAACTTTTCCAAGGCCTCATCCTTTTCTTGCAGTTTTCGTATGAAACTTTTTTTTTACTCTTTCTCTTCATGTAGGCACATCTTCAATTCAATGTTCTTTGTTTGAAGATTATGTTTGTTTCGCTTCAGTTCTTCTAGGGCCTCTTTTGTGGCTTGCAACTAAAGCTACAATCACTCCTTTTCCTTTGTCTCTTTCTGTAGAGTTTTATACATGATTTCCATTCTTTTGGAAATGTTGAGCATGGTCTCATACATCACTTTTTCATCCTATGTCACTGCGCGTTCCATTGTTCACACTGCAATTCACATCAACACAAAGATCGCTCTAATACCACTTAATCCAGGTCCGGGTGTAACGAAGGACCCTTTCAAGACCATTTACTTTCATGATGTGTAAAATTACACTTTTAAAAGAAACATAAATGAATACATGTGCATGTTGTAAAGAAGAGGAACATGGAAATCATCAGTGACATAAAAACATAAGCTGTTGATAATGGAGTTAGTCAAGGAGGGAATATGTCTGCGGGCCCCAGTGTCAAGATGGTGTAGGCCACTGCATTAAGTGTTGTCAATAGTGGTGACGTACATAGAGGTGCCATCGATATCATACAAGGAGAATGCACTCACGCAGGAGTGGCTCTAAGAGATGTTCCACTACAGGAACTCTCAATCAAAAGACTCCTATCAGTATGACACAAAACTCATGCACGATGAGCATCCTGCCAGCATTGCATAGAAGGGATCTCAAAACAAACATGCATGGCGACACATGAGTATCCCATCAACATACAACAAAGATATATAAAAACACAGCATGATGAATCATGACAACAAGTACATCACATAGGAAATTATGTGTCACATCAAGTAGGAATCATAAAAACGTGTAATAAACAAGATCCCACATCAAGCATCAACAAGGCTCTGTGTAGCATAATGCATAAAAAAGAAGTACATGAACACATCATATACCTCACAACCAAGGGTCATCAAACCATCAATCTCACGACATTGATCGCATGAAAATGACTGCTCGCACATGAATGTGGACACCTGCACTGGCACTTAGAAAAGTGGCTCGAAAATGAAATGAGAGAATGACAAATCTGAATGCACCTTCAGATTTTTGGCGTCAAGTAGTTCAAAATCGACTATCCAAAATTTGTATTATGAGAAATTGAGAATCTGGGGCTCAAGGAATCTTTTATATTTCCCTGGGATTGCTCAAAGATTCTACTCCATGGGTGGACTAGAAATCTACAACTCAAATGGGGAATCTTCCCTCGCCATTGCAATCCCTGCGGAAAACCATGAAAAACAAGTATAAACTTGACTATATCCCGACTTGGAGAAAATTTTCCTCCTCAAGAAAATTTAAAGGCTCATGGTTCCACTCCCTATTTTTACAGTGATCATGACTACCCCTGCATACTGAAAATGGCCAAAAAATGTAGAACTCTGATGGAGAAATGGACAGTTCCATTGCAATCGTGGCGACGAGAGGTGTTGAATCTGTATAAAATTTGTCAAAATCTGACAAAGTGGAAATTTGGCCCTCCTGCAAAATTCATGGTTCCACCTGCATTAAAAATTAATTAAAAATTAAATCTGTCTCTGTTTCCGTACCCACTCCTGGTAGCTCTTTTGCCTCCTGTGCATTGAAGAAATCATGGGTTTATATAAAAATTCACCACTGGATTAACCAATGAAATTGGTTAGGTGGATTGGTATGAGCGCTGATTATTAAGGGGGAGGTCGGGTGGTCAAACCTTGCCTCCTCCCGTTTACAACCAAAATTTCGTTCAAAATATGTTTTTTTTGTTTAAGCATGGGGGGGCGAGTCTGCATTGGGCGGCCTTCCCCCATACTCCACGCTGGTTTTGTTTGAATTGGCATATGGTTATGGTGGGATTCACGAGGCCACCCAGTGGGCCGACCCATGTGGCTGGGTGGGTTCAACTCCCACCGGCCTCACCTTATGGTACGTAGGTTGGTTGGGGTGCCTAGGTTGGTGGCCCCCACCCCGTTTTAATATATTTTATTTTTCTTTAAAAACAATAAAATGCCATTTAAAAAAAAATTGAATTTAGCCATAGGAGTGATTTTAATGACCCCACCGAAATCTGGTGGCCAAAAAAATTCCAAATTGTGGCCTCCTTAAGCCTACCCAGTCATCAAAAAGTCAACCCAACTTTGACTGCTTCTAACTTTAGCATACGGACTCGAATTGACGAACCGTTCACACCACCATGATTAGGACAATGAGGTCTATGCTCTGGTCCTGGTTCGAACATAATCCAAACACTTTGACTTTTGAACTTTCTTGACTCCTCTTTGTCCTGTGTGTGTCTCTGGAGCCACCTGAATCAATCATCCCCACTAAGGAGCTTTTGGTCCTCCAAATCATGAAAAATAATCTGCAACTTCTCTATACCATGTCTACATCACAAGCATCCTAAAAAGGTCTCGCTTCCATCTCCTTCGCCTATGTTCTTCAGAGACTTAAGTGATGCACTGAAACCTACAACCTCATAGTACATTATTTGAAAATTACATGCTTGATTGATATGACCAACTAATGAGGCAAATGTCCCACACTTTCCACGATTTTATAACACATACTCAGTGGTCAAGTTTACAACAAGATGGACGCAATACCCTAGCTATGACAACAGGGCCAACCTATCATTGTTGCTTCCAAAAGTGATGAAAACACATCATCACTACATCACATGATTTAAAAAGATAAGGCCACACACTTTTTTTGCTTTCGACAAGTGATGGAAACACGATATCACTTTCAGAGTTTAAAATGCAACTCAAAATAAGACGAGACATCATTGTTGCTAAACAAGTGATGCAAAACACATCATCACTTTTACATTTTAAAATGCAACAAATTATTTACAAAAGCATGGCCATGAAATGACAACATGTATAGAAACCATTTTTCACTTATCAATGTGAATGGGTTGCTTCCTTGTGGCGGTTTTGCTTGTCGAACAATTGCTTCACCTGGTTCACACACTAACACTTTATCTTTAAGGCACTACTCTCGATGGATCCTCCAACAAGTGGCTCTTTGATGGCCACTTCTATCACAATCATTGCAGTAGGTTTTCTTCCTCCATCCCTGCTTAACCTGTTTCTTTTTCTTGCTGTTGAGAGGGTCCTTCATGCCTCATCGTTTTTTGTGCTGCCATTCTTTTCCAACACTTAGAAAATGTATGGTTATGTAATCCACAAAAGGTGCATGTTTTTTGATGCCATGTTTTACGTTCATTACTATCAACATGATCATAATCGAAATGAATGTTCGAAGATTGAAAGTGGTTATACCTTCATCGTCTTTGATTTCAGTATGGCGATGAGAGCTTGCCTCAGCTCTCTACCTGCAAAAGGAATTGTCGTGGGATGATGGGGATGCGTTCCCATCATTCTCTTTCCTTGACAATTTCAACGATGTCTCAGACGACTTTGACACCTTCCAGCACTCTTCTTTAGTGTATCTCAAGCCTGCAAATTGATTTTCATGCACAACCTCCAAAGGTTGCATTATGCCTTGGTTATTAACACCAAGTTATTCTTCCTCCTCCTGCCTCATCCTTGTAAGGTGCCTCATGTTTGTCCCTATAATTGGGATCTCCCAATCTCCAATAGAACTCATACTATGTGAAGATGAAACCGAAAGGAAATCAACATCTTTTACCTCCTCTTTCGATTTGGAAATAACTGATGAGGGTTTCTCATCATCCGTTGTTGGTGATTTGCTAACTATCGTGGCGCATTCCCCAACTTCCTTTCTGACATACCCAAGTCCTGCTTGATGGGGTAATGCCTCTACTTTGATGGGATTGACAATGCCTTCGCCCTTAATGCCCAAGCCGTTTCCTTCATACCCCATTCTCTTCAACAGTTTGGAGCCAATTCCTGTGGAGTGATTTTCAAAAACAACGAAATCATCATCAAGAAACATACATGAAGATGGAGAACTACTTTTAACCTTGCATGAGTCACGCCGCAGCTTTTCCAAGGCATTTTCCTTTTCTTGCAGTTGTCGTAGAAAAATTTGTTTTTCCTCTTTCTCTTCATGTAAGTGCATCTTCAATTCAACGTTCTCTGTTTGAAGATTATGTTTGTTTTGCTTCAGTTCTTCCAAGGCCTCTTCCATGGCTTGCAACTGAAGCTGCAATTGCTCCTTTTCCTCTATCTCTTTTTGTAGAGTTTCATACATGATTTCCACTCTTTTGGAAACATTGAGCATGGTCTCATACATAAATTTTTCATCCTCTGTCGATGCACGTTCCATTGTTCATGATATAATTCACATCCACACAAAGACTGCTCTGATACCACTTGATCGAGGTCCGGTTGTAACGAAGGACCATTCCAAGACCTTTTACTTTAATGATGTGTTAAATTTCATTTTTAAAAGAAACATAAATGAATACATGTGCATGTTATAAAGAAGAGGAACATAAAAATTATCAACAACATAAAAATATAAGCCATTGATAACAGAGTTTGTTTAGGAGGGACTACTTCTCTGGGCCCAGTGTCAAGATGGTGTAGGCCACTGCATTAAGTGTTGTCAATAGTGGTGATGTACATAGAGGTGACGTCAATATCATACAAGGAAAATGCCCTCACGTAGGAGTGGCTCTAAGAGATGTTCCACTACAGGAAATCTCAGTCAAAAGATTCTTATCAATATGACACAAAACTAATACACGATGAGCATCCCACCAACATGGCATAGAAGGGATCTCAAAACAAACATGCATGGTGACACATTAGTATCCCATCAACATAAAACAAAGGGATCTCAAAACACAACATGATGAATCATGACAACAAGTACATCACATAGGTGATTTTGTGTCACATCAACAGGAATCAGAAAAATGAGTAATAGACAAGATCCTAGATCAAGCATCAACAAGGATCTGTGCAGCATAATGCATAAAGAAGAAGTACATGAAAACACCATATACCTCACAACCAAGGGCCATCTGAGGTAGCGGATGTCAAACTACTGAAGCTGCTCAGATCATCGATCTCATGGCATCGATCACATGAAAATGACTGCTCACACATGAATGTGGACACCTACACTGGCACTTACAAAAGTGGCTGGAAAATGAAATTAGAGAATTACAAATCTGAATGCATCATCAGATTTGTGGCATCGAGTAGTGCAAAATCGATTATCCAGAATCTGAATTATGGGAAATTGAGAATCTGGGGCTCAAGGAATCTTTTAGATTTCCTGGGATTCCTCAAAGATTCTACTCCATGGGTGGACTGGAAATATGCAACTCAAATGGCAAAATCGAATCTCTTCATTGTGATCCCTGTGGAAAACCGTGAAAAACAAGTATAAACTTGACTATGTTCCGACATTAAGAAAATTTACCTCCTCGGGAAAATTTCAAGGGCTCATGGTTCCGCTCCCTATTTTTACAGCAATCATGGTTCCACTTGTATACTGAAAATGGCTGAAATATGCAGAACTATGATGGAGAAATGGACATCATCATTGCGTTCGTGGTGACGAGAGGTGTTGAATCCATATAAAATTTGTCAAAACCTGACAAAGTGGAAATTTGGCCCTCCTGCCAAATTCATGGTTCCACCTGCATTAAAAATTAACTTTGTCTCAATTTCTTTTCCCACTCCTGGTTCCTCTTTTGCCTCCTGTGCACTGAAGAAATCCTGGGTTTATATAAAAATTCACTGGTGGATTAACCGATGAAGTTGGTTAGGTGGATTGGTATGAGGGTCGATTATTAAGGGGGAGGTCGGGTGGTCAAACCCTGCCTCCTATTGTTTATAACTAAAATTCGATTCAAAATATATTTTTTTTTGTTTAAGCGTGGGGGGTAAGGTCCACATTGGGTGGCTTGGCCCCATACATCGCTCTGGTTTCATTTGAATTGGCATATGGTTATGGTGTGATTCACGAGGCTGCCCGGTGGGCCGACCCACATGGTTGGGTGGGTTCAAGTCCCGCCGGCCTCACCTTATGGTATGTAGGTTGGTTGGGGGTTGTGGGGTTGGTGGCCCCCACCCCCTTTTAATATAATTTTTTTGTTTTAAAAACAATAAGGTGCCATTTAAAAAAAAATCGAATTTAGCCGTAGGAGTGATTTTAACAACCCCACAATTTCGCCCATAACCCATCCTAGGTTGGCCGGAATTTGGTGGCTGGAAAAAGTCCAAATTGTTGCCTCCTTAAGCGACCCAGTCATCAAAAGGTCAACCCAACTTTGATTGCTTCTAACTCTCGCATACAGACTTAGATTGACAAACTGTTCACACCACCATGATCAGGATGACGAGATCTATGCTCTGGTCCTAGTTCAAGCATAATCCAAACACTTTTACTTTTGAGCTTTCCTGGGTCCTCTTTGTCTTCTGTGTGTCTCTAGAGCAACCTGGATAACTTTACCACAATCTAAACCTAGATCACTAGGCCCTAAACCGAGACCCCAATCTCTCAGGCTTTACCAAAATCCACACTGGATCATTAAGCCCTAAACCAAGACACACTCTCTAGGATTTATCGCATATCCCAACCCAGGATTACTAGGCCCAACAGAGAGAAAACTACCTCTAGGCTTTACCATATATCCAGCCATTCACCAGCGAAAAATACACCTTTATTGCAACCCACAATTCGGTTTAGAGGTTACTAGGCCATGTGTTCTATCATTTCGGAGATCCACCTCACTTAGCTTCGAATCCATCCATCAATCGAGCTCAACTAAAACATGAGAACGCCATCACACCATGGCTATTCGAAAATGGAAATTCTAGGTTGAAAACATTATTATGCCTAGCAAAACACATGTCGTAACAGCAAAAGAACCACATGCAATATCATGCATGCAAAATCTAGCAACTAAATCACACATGCAAAGTGATATCTACCTAGAACTTTGTTGTCTCGGCTTGATCCTACTCTTCCTTGCTTGCTCCTTCCTTCTTCTTGGCTTCTTTTCCTTTCTTCATCCCATGTGTAACCATATCAAAATCTTGAGCCAAGATTTTACACTGAGTAAGAGCTTGCCAACTGATCCTCAGAATCCTTTTTATGAATGAGGCCTCTATTTTCTTCATTTTCCATTACTTTCCTTAATTTTCCTCCTCACATGAAACCTATGACCTTTCACCTTCCTTTTCTCCTATTTTCCATTATTTTTATAAATAAATGCCTCATGCCTTTCCAAAGCCTTTGCCAAATTCCTTAGTCATAAAAGGCGAAACGAACACCCCCAAGATGTTCTGCCCAACATTCATCTTGGAATATGAGTTCCATCATCCATGGTATTATATATTTTTACATGATTTTTTTAACCAGGGGTGTTAGAGAACCCTCCCCCTTGGGGGAACACCATCCTCGATGTTCAACAACACCTATAACCAAAAGACTTCTAAAAACAAAACATACTTCCCATGGAGCTTTATAACACAAAGCGTTGTAATATTTACAATGAAATACCTACTCAAAAGCGAAACATGATAAAAACATGACAATATAATAACCATATGCATACTGGATCTTTATAGCACAACTCATTACAATATTTACAATAACCACATACACACACATGGATATTTTATAAACTAGCAAAACGAAGGATACGATGTCCATATCCATCAATAAGGGAATCCATAGGATCACACCTCCAGCCTCAAGGTAGTACCAGGATTCACCTCCTTCCTAGGAAGTCCAGAATCCACTACCAAAGTCAAAGTTGCATCCAATGTCCGGCACTACAATCGTGCACCACTTGTCTTCTTAGTGAACAGTTACCGGCTCATTTTTCTAGGGTGCACTCCCAATGTGCATCTAATTCCATATGACAATGCGAAATGACCAAAACCAATATATATGCAACCTTCCCTTCTTTGCTACACAATCCCTCGAGAAATCCAGTCACACCCTTATGTGCAGTCACACACCTTCCAAGTTTCTTGACATCCCCTATTACATGAGAAGGTCAAACAAACAAGGAATATATCTACTTCAAAACCATCATAACGATCATAGCATGCTCATGGAAACCAATGGACATTATTGGGTACTAGCATCCCATAATGGCCCTGCTCCTGAAGTGCTCTACCAACATACTACTAAATATTACAATTTCTTTCATTGTTGCTACCAATTCTTGCAATCAATTTCAACCACCCAACTAGGCATGTTCATGCTTCCTATACCAAGCACATAATTTCCATTAGATTCAAATAAATTTAAATATACTCAAATAATACCTCATTAGTAGTTCGTCAATAACATACACTTGCAATCTTATTCGCTTCCTTTCACAATAAGTCAAACTAATTGTTCGATCAAAACATCATGTATAAATGTATCACATCTCGTTAACTCAAAACACAACCATCATAGATCAACATCATAAATCATATGTAACCATCATAAACCATAATCATAAATAATGTATAATCAACATATACCATAATCATAAATCACATGCATGGTAAAACTAAATAAAATGATGATACTTATCCTTTCATCAATCCTTAGCTTCTACCTATTCCATACGAACTCTGGATCAGTTGCCACACCCAACAAACACCTAGTGCCTTCTCGTCAACCATGTGCACATACCCATAGTGTGCATCACACACATAAAACTACAAACATCATACAACACCATGAAATACATGCATCTACACCATAAACCATATGTACCACATGTGCACAGTACCACTTGTACACTACAACCACCTGCACAACATCACATGTACACGACACCACCTACATAACGTGTACACCAAGATACATGTACACTACACCACTCTACAAAGTGAACATAATGCCACATTCAAACAGTACCATGCATATGACAGGTATGTGACACCACATGTACACAGTGCCACACACACATGTACATAACACCACCTACACATAGTGCCACTTGTACAACATGCATGAAACACCACCCGTATATAGCACTAGATAACCAACATGTACATAGCATCATCTATACACAACACTGCATATCTAATCATGTGCACAATACCATATGAAATATTCACATAACACTATATGTATTAGTTGTTAGAGTCCTATAGTGATAGGATTCATAATTTTTAATTTATAAAAGAAAAGCTTCAGCGTGAATCACATGAGAAAGAACCTTTGTCGACGCGTTTAAATATCTTTACCCTCTACAAATGTTTTCCATATTAAAATTAAAAATTGTAAAGAGGGTATGTCCTAAAAGAAACATCAAAGGACAAAAGGAATAAGAAAAGATAAAAAAAATGAAAAACTATGCACCCCAAACAAAAACAGATCATGAAAGTGTGCAAGTCCAATTGCCACTCCTCTTTACTTTGCTGTCAAAAAATAATAGTTGTGTGTAGCTTGTCATACATGCCACAACACATGATAGTCAAACTGTTTAATCTTGACTATTTCATGCTTTGAATTTCATGTTTATAGTTAGAGAATAAATATCTGCTCAAATAGTTTAATCTTGGCAGATCAATAGATAGGTAGAGAAATAAAAGGAGCTCATCAGTTTAATATGAGCCTTTGGAAGATATAAGATTAGAAGTAGATAGTTTGTTTCATAAAAGCAAAAGGAAAGAAAAGGGTTTTCTAGCTTAAGTGCACCGAACAAAGTGAAGAAAAAAATTTAGGGTAAGTAGAAGAAAGGTCGCAGAAAGTACAAAGTTGATTGAAGCATAAGAACATCTATCATGTTTAATAATGTGTTTTAGTGTGAAGGAGTAGTTATGAAAGAAAAATGATGCTCATAAGTTCACTTGGTTAACTTCCCCCCATTCCATTTCACCCCTCACTACATACTTACTAATTTCCCCTTTACCGCTTCATTTCTTATGCAAGCCCCTTTTCCTTCATTTTCACTCCTACCCCTTGGTTTCACACAATTTCCTAGAAAATTACCCTCCAAACTCATTCCCCTACCCAAAAAGCCCCTTTTTCCCTAGTGTGAAACCCCTTCCCCATGTAAGAAAATCATTTTCCCTTTGTTATTTTCCCTAACCCCCCCCCCCCAAAAAAAAATAGAAACCATAAAACCCTTTATCCTAAGTTTTATCCACCCCCCCGCATTATGTTACTAACTTCGCTACAATATCATTTTCTCGACAAAACCATTGGCCCCACTCCATATACCCACATTACAGAATAGCCCCACATTTATCCATTGATTAATTACACTTAAGTGTAATTAATCCCTGGGCCCCACTAAATGTCTCCCCTATCTCCCACCGTGCATCTCCGCCACGTGATGGCTGTGGGATCTTGCATCCCTAGATCCTATGGCCCTTACCCATAATGCACCCATTCATATCCTGACCTTTACCAAACTGAGAGCATGCGATATGGGCGGTATTTCTCGGGCCCCCTTGGGCTACGTGGCAGCACCGTGTTAAGTCACGTGCTCTCGGGAAAAAACCACCTACCACAGAAAAGCAGTGCAATGGCTCCCTAAACCGCCTTCCCATTGATAGAAAAATAGTCTCTGTTCACTAAACAAGTTTCCACTCCAATTTCTAACCACTCCTGGTTTAAAGCTCATAGACCCCCTGTTTCACTCTTTTCACTCATTTGCTCTGTGAAATCATCCGAAGATTTCCTATGCCCCCTGAGCTTCTGCAAGCAGTTCTGACTACTGATTGCCTCCCGAACACACTCTGGAAGCCCAGTTTAGCCCTCTACAACCACCATTCAAAACCAATTTGCATCTTCAACCACAAATTCTAGGTATTTCAATAGATAACCAAAATGGCCCTCTCAGTTTAAAACGTACAATGAATTCAATAAATAACTAATTGAATTTAATTGGTTTCCCTTTGAATTGAGGGTATTTCCCCCTAAAATACCAAAACCCCTATCCTGGAAACTGCCAATACCCTATCTCTACACCAGACACATTCAGACTTCACTTCTAGAGCTGTATAAGCCCAATTTCCACATTTTATCACAAAGATGGCTTCCCAGACCTCCCTGGATATCAAAACCGATCTCAACCCCTCACCTCGACATTGACCATTTGGCCTTAGCAGAAAATGATTTTCAAATTAAAGACACTTCTACTCCAGGCCACCTTCTGAAAATCCACTACTGGAGTAAGGATAGGTTCCTAAACCATGCTGATGACATCAACCTTTGGGAATACAATTTTCCCAAGTATACATTCCTAGAAGTACCCATTCCTAGACATTATATATTTTTGTCATGCCTGTTATATTCCAATCCAAAGGGTTATTGTTGCCCCAAACCATGAGTTGCTATTCACCATTACACCAGAGTCTATCAACCAGATGCTGCAAATCTAGCCTAGTCCTAATCTAACCCCTTTGTCCATTGGAAATCTGTTGGATCTATACATCACAGTAGACCTAGTCAGAATGAAACAAATTTTCCAGAATTTCATCATTGAGGAACAACATACTCCTGCAGACATTCCACACTATGTTGCCAGTATTTTTTCATAGATAGGCAGATGCATAATCACCATGCTCTCATGCATCTTGGGATACACATCAGATGAGAGTGTGGATGAGGTCATCATGGCCTTCCTGTCCATTTTCACTCTAGGCAATCCTCCTTCTATCATGTTTGATTATGCCCAGTTCATTGCAGACAGAATGAACTCGTGTTAATAGATAGATAAGTTCCCTTTGAGGATCCAGAAATTGGACACCAAGGGAAAGGAGAGATTAGTCATCTACTAGACACCCTTGGTCCACAAGTTTTCCATAGCATTCACCTACAAAGACTTTGTTAGAGTTGGTCTTGTCAGTCCTCCGTCACAGATCAAAAATCTTTCTGCATTTCATTTTTAGGAGTCCCGCTCCGTTCACTCAGCTGCATTCCGCTAGGGGAATGCCATAATCTAATGGAAAAGGTCTTGTCTTTCATTTCCCTTCATGTCTGGCACCTGCTGGCTTAGGTCTTTTGTCAATGTTCACTAAAGTCCATGACAGTCAATGTTTGATATTTTAATGGATGAGAGTCATTTTCAGTCATTAGGTCTATGGATTAGTCAATTTGGTCTTCAACCATGTCCAATAAAGCCATGTAGGCTAGAGGGAGTCCCTTACAAAGTTATGATTCAAGGATTTTCATCGTCATGTTGACAGATTACGACTGTTCTTCAAAACTCTGTTTTGAAGAAAAGTCAAACAGTGTGTCATTTGTGATAATTTTCAAAAAAAGTCTCCAGTTGATCTCTTCAGGCGCAGTCATGGTTTCTGTGACCAAATGCCCTATCATACAACCCCTGCAAAAAAGTGCTGAAAATTTCATCATTCTATCTAAAAGTTCAAAGGGAAAAGTGAAATTCAGTGTTGAATTAAATCAGGAAAAAGTGCCAAAATAAAAAAATTATCTGAGTGGGTTTTGAAGAAACAAAAATTAAACCCATGACTCCAAGGTCTTTATAAAGAATTTCCACAAGGAAACATAGTCATTTTGCATTCCAAGGTAGAGAGAAACATTGCAAAGAAGTTGTGAGGAGCTAGTGCATGTTTGGAGTGAGATTGGAGGTGTTTTCCAGAGCGCGACGCACACACAGAGGGGTGCGATGCACATAGAGAGTGCGGCGCACAGAGTGCGACCCCGCAGTGGTGGAAATACACCGGCGCGATGCATATATAGAGCGTGGTGCATTGGGTTTGCTGCGCGGTGCACACCCACAAAGGCCCGAAATTGTGCCAAACTTGCAATCAATCACTTTGAAACCCTTCAAATTGACAGGTAGGGTATACATCTTGCTTGCTCATCAAATTTTGTGGATATAATGATGGTTCATGGCCGTTTATAATTGCAATAAAAAACGCCCAAACCCTACCACTTGAAAACATCAAAATCATTGTTGCTAGGGTTGCAAACTTGTTGTGTTGATGCCAAGGCTCCTCTTTCACCTCTCATTTTTCCCCTTCTTTCCATTGTTCCCTTCCCCCCTATCCCACTTTTTCCCCTATTTTCCCTACCCTAAAACAGTACTAAACCCCTATTCCTTATCCCCTCCACTCATTTTTCAAATATAAAACACCAAAACCCTACCTTATAAAATCCCCAAACCCTCCTACATATCCCTAAACAAAACTTCCCCCCATAACCCCTAATCCCATCATATTATTCCCCTTCCTAACACTCGGTTTTTGCATTGTTCCCCTTGGTGGAAGAGATCATATCAACACACAGTTTCATACCATCATCAAAGGGCAGTCCAAGCACATTCCACATACAACAGTCATGGCATCTGAGCATTCATCGGAGTATGAAATAGAAACCCAAAGTGATTCATCCTCAGAAGAACAGGCTCCCTGGACACATCACAAAAGTGGCAAACATGTTAGGGATGAGCTAACCACCCTCACAGAATTGCAGGCATGCCCTCTTGCTATGTCATGTTTCCAGCATTTGTCATGTTTGGAGTTTTGTCAAAAGGTGGCTAGTGTTTGAGTTCATCATGAGTTGGCTCGTCTTTTCGTGCTTCACCTACATGGAGATCACTCTATCTTGGTTGGGGTCACCTTCAAACTGACACCTGAAACTGTCTCATTAGCAACCAAAATACTGAATGTTGGAGAATAGTGGCACAAGAAACAGAAGGTTGATCGGTAGCATTATGAGCCTTACATTAAGGCTAGTTTCTTGAGGCAACTCCAAAGAGTCTTTCCATTCCGATATTTGAAAGATGAGTATGCTCCACTCATGAAGTTGATCATGAAGTATTTCAGCTGTGAGGGGAGGTTCTCTCGTTTAAATGCCTATCAGATCAGGTTGCTCATGCACTTTACCAGGGCACAAATGATAAACATCCCATATTTCATTTGCAGGAACATAGAGAGGATGAACACCTTCATGCAGCACAAAATCCCTCAGCAGCAACTTAACAATGTTTATCATTTTTCTCTGATTAAGATTTTGGTGGTTCATCAGTTGGAATTGCAGGGCATTACTTGGGATGACTTCATCTCCCATGACCTATTCAATACTTCATAGGTATTATCAGAGGTTGAACGTGAGATAGGTGGTCCTTCTCATCAGTATGAGCACCATGAGACCACTACTATGCCAGTATTCATCACATATCAAAGAGGTAGTAGGCATTTGTTTGCAGCAGCAAAGCGAGTGTTATCTCCATGCGGGGTGGAAGGGGCCTCGCTTCCGACATCGGCAACATAGGTACAGGACAGGGACAAGAAGCCCATGCATGATGAGAGTCCATCAAGTGAACGAGAGGCCGACTTCATCCTCATTCATGATGGTGATACAGATGTGGAGAGTGCCAAACTTAGGAGGACCATCCAGGAGCAGCAAACGAAGATCCAAGGCTTCTCGCTAAATTTGGAGAGGTCCAAGTGGATTATCAGGTATTGGGAGCTGAGGAACAAATAGCTTTAAGACCGGCATGAGATCATGGAGCTGCAAGACATCCGTGAGAATTGCCAAGCTGCCCAACATAGGAGGATTGAGCTCACTCCATTAGAGCAAGAGATCAATAATGACTGAGAGTCTTGGCTCGAGCGTATCAACATCCACCTTGAGAGACTACTAGAGAAGGCTGACAAGGACAAAACCATATTGAGGAGGATGGTTTATCACTACAGGTCATCGAACATGAGTTCAAAGGCTTGAATAAGGAGTTTGAAGGCGAAATTGGAGAGAGCGACAAAGAGACAAAAGAGGTAAAAAGAGAAATATCGGATTCAAATCTTGGTTGAAGCCTCTATGGCCCAGCATAACACTTCATAGAGGATCTCCAGCCCAAATTTCAAAAAATTTGTGGCAATTTTGGTCACATGACAAATTTTTGGGCACAAAACAAGGTTTTTCTCTCAGTGGCGCGACACTTAGGATTGGGAGCTCCAAATCACAAATGGTTTGCATTTTTGGATTCAGCATGAAAAATCATGACCACTGGTGCATGGAAAATAAGTTTGGGAAAGTTTTGAGTCCCCAAGAGGTCAAAAACACTCAAACAATGACCTCTCTGCCCCCATTTTGACACACAGGAAGCAGTCTTGGGAGAATGATGTTTTGGAGGGGCAAATGAGCACCAAATTTAGAAATTCCATTTGGGTTGGAAAGCAGTAGGTAGGGCTTTCAAAAAAGCACACTTGGGCATAATTTGGACTCCAGCAGGTACCTCAAAATCGCCTCCAAAGTGGCGCGACGCATATATATTTGGGCGCGGTGCATATAGACCAAAAGGCCAAAATCACTTCGATTCTGCAAAATTTTGATTCACGACTTTCTCCAAGTGGGCCCGCTCATTTACACTATATTTTTCTCGGTAACTAAGGAAATGTTTAAAAAGTATTTTCACTAAAGGATGGCTTCTATCCAAGTGGCAAAAGGAAGGCGAGCAGTCACCCAAGCCATTTGTCATTTTTGTAACACTGCACCTGTAACTAATGGTTGGCTTTCCATTTCCATTTTGTAATCATTTGAAAAACTCCTCAGCTATGGGTCGTTCTATTTCCCAATGGCATAGTCTATTTATTGTATGAAAAACCATTTGCAAAGTGTTGGTTGTAATTTCTGGGAGACTGTGGGAGAGAAAGTCAGTTCTTCATTGTATATTTTGACAGAGAATTAATGAAAGGCAGCGACTCTGGTTCATGAGATTCATGTGGTGTGAGTGTAGCGGATGTGTTCTCTTATGTTTCATAGTTCATTCATATTCTTTTCTAGTGAAATTTTCTAAGTAAGATAAGGTAGAATTCATGTTTAATGCTCTCCCTGTGGGAAAGTTTCACGTTCTGTGTTCTTCTTCTGTTGAAAAGGATTCATGTGTTTATGCCCTTTTCACCCTCCTAAACAATCTTTCCATTCTGCATTATTTCAAATCTAATTGCTAGACTTTTTGCCTGTCTTGCTTTACGAAATAATCTATGCCCTTGTGTTAAATACTCTGCTCATGTTGTTCGTTGGTCCCATATATCCTAGAAACTCAGTCATTTATACAAAATTTTCTTCTTGTATCCATATTTATTTACTAGCCTAAAATCAATGTTTCACTGGAAGTCATCTCAGGCCATATCATTTTAATAATTCACTAAGCGTGACACGGAGAGAGCCCTCCCTTGTTCTAGTAGGGCTAGTTACCAGACTGAGCGTGGTTTGTGGTTACCCTGAATTTTGCATTCCTTCAGCCTAAGGTAGATTTAGGTGCTAACATAGTGGCAACTCCGCTAGGGATGAAATTACTCCCCTTACTTCTTGATAATTCTAAGCTTCCGGATGATAAGTTTAGGATTTGATAGGCTGAGTGAGTTGGTCGTGTCCTTTGATTTTTCTTAATATCACGCTGGCTTCTAGAAGATATACAAGAGCTAATCCACATCCAGATCCTCCGCACATCTACGAAAATCCCAATTTGATTCCAAGAATTCATCGTCAAGAGAGCTCTATATCTCCCGTGTTCAAATCTCGTTCATGTCCTGAGATTTTTGAATATCTTGAAGAGCTAGATTTTGATGAGTAGTTTGAAATATCATTGTTCGAGACCAAATCCGAAAGGGCGGTTGACTCTACTGTCCCCAATCCACAGTTTCTTATAGACTTGGAGACTGAAAGGGCTAACCGGTCAATTGATAATTACATTTTGGCACAACTTGAAACTCCAATTGCTAGCCCCCTATAAACTGCACACACTCCTCCAACACCTCCAAGGCCGAATCCACCAAGAGAGATGGCTGCCCGTTTTGCACCCCTTATTCTACCTCAAGTTTTAGATGATATGCCCACATATTATCAAAGCAAAATCCCATTTTTTGATGGCACTCCTAACAGCATTACTGCTCAGCAACATGTGGACAGAATGGCAGATTTCTATGAACTTCACGAGATTGATGTAGAGAATGTGGCAATGAGACTCTTTGTACAGACATTTGCAGGTGAAGTGAGGAAATGGTTTAGAGGTTTGCCAGCTACACGTATCGCTACCTTGGCCGACCTACAAAGACAATTTTTAAACCGCTAGGAAGTGAAAAAGAATCCACTTCAAATTCTGGTTGAATATGAGCAAATCAAATGAAACGCTGGTGAGTCGGTCCAAGACTACTGCATTAGATTCAATTCTGTTTATAATGAAATTCCCGATCATCTAAGGCCACCTGTGGGGATATCCATGGTGAAGTTTCTGGATGGTTTTGATGCTGACATGGCTTATCAATTAAGAGAGAGAGAACCGACCACAATGGAAGACATGCAGAAGATTGCGGTTAGTGTTGAAGCAAATGTGCTGACCAAGAGGGCTAGAGCAAAGGCAGAAAAGAAGGTCACCATAAAAGAAGAATCTTCCTCAATAGATCAATTACTCTGAAAGGTAGAGTAGATGCTTGAAAGGGTGAAACTTGACAAACTTGAGCCACAAGTTAGAAATCCTAACTTTCATGGCCAGCAACAGCCACAATATAGAATAAGGCAGAGAGATCAGCAAGCCCAAGAGCAGACAACACAAAAGCTAGTACAGCCAGCTTTGCAGCAAAATTTTGTGCATGGACCAGAGTCAAATGAGGATGGAAATATAATAGGTGAAGGAAACCACCTCTTTACTCCTGATGATTTGCCTATTTATATTACTGAGGATGAGGAGTATGCAGAAAGTTTGGTTGTACACAAAGATGCAGATTTCATTCTAGCAAATGACACCGTTTTGGAGGAAGAATCAGATGAGTACCAAAGAGGCTATATGAATGCTCTATCCGCCCAGCAGTAGCGATATTCACTTAGAAATAGAGACGTGCCATTTAAACCAATTCAGAAGAGGAAGGACGGTGAGACATCAAAGAATGATTCATCAGTTACACAAAGGAAAGGAAAGGAGGTTGTTGGTCCGGATAGCAGCAAATCACCATCAGCAGAACAATCAAATCATCTAATTGCATCAAAAGAAAAG
Source organism: Pinus taeda (assembly GCA_000404065.3). Classification (NCBI taxonomy): domain Eukaryota; kingdom Viridiplantae; phylum Streptophyta; class Pinopsida; order Pinales; family Pinaceae; genus Pinus; species Pinus taeda. The sequence continues at coordinate 126,427 of APFE031689852.1, forward strand.
GAAAGGAAAGAAATCCCAGTCAAATAGGTAGAAAATATTCCCGCTTTTAATTTAGAGAATGAAATTTCTAAATTGAAGGTATCCATTCCCTTGACTGAGATAATGAGGAACATCAGTTATAGAGGGAAAGTATCTAAAATGTTGAATTTGGACCCAATGTTTGACATGGTGAATGTCGAACATGATCAACCTGAAATGATTTTTGGGCCAGCATAAAATGGTGAGTCTCTTGATAGTTATGTGCCACCTTTTTATATCAGTTTAGTATTGCATGATTTTTTGTTATGTAATGCCGTGTTCGATTCTAGAGCTTCTCACAATATCATGCCCAAGGCTATCATGGATAAGCTGGGTCTGGACATCACCCGACAATACCATGATCTCTATTCGTTTGATTCCAGTAGAGTAAGATGTATCGAGCTCATCAAAGACTTGGTTGTGAGTCTGGATCAAATCCCAATGAAGAATGTTTTGATGGATATTGTTATAGCAGATATTCATCCAAGGTTTGGCATGCATCTTTCTAGGTCTTGGGTAGCGAAATTGAAAGGGACACTACAACTAGATTTCTCCTATGCAACGATTCCGGTGTTTGGCTAAATGAGGAAATTATATCAGGAACAAAAAATGAAATATATGATTACAAGCAAGGAGGAACCAATAAATCATCCGATTAATTATGTACATACAGATTTAGAGTCTTTTGTTTTGTATTCTGATAGTTTTAATGATATCGATAGTCAGTTAGTAGAAGCAAATGATATTCCATAAATAATAGAAAATTTCAGAGGAGTTTTAAAGAAAGAAGGACAAGAACAACAGAACACAGTTGAGTGATCAGCTGAAAGTAATGGACAACAAGCAGACAAAGCACAACGAACAGGTTTGATGGCGCTGGAATTGGGATTTGGGTATGCAGTCCTTTCTCCGCCCTCAACAAAGTGCCTAGTAACGTGCGGGTATGCTCTTACAAGTTGGCTTTTGATTGCTCAAACAATGAAGCTGATTATGAAGCTCTGGTTGTTGGCCTAAATTTTTTAGGAAAGTTGAATGCTAAGAGGATTGCAGTATATGGCGACTCTGAATTGGTGATTAAGAAGGTCGGAGGCGAATATCAAGCAAAGCATCCTCGGATGCGGGATTACCGTAATGCAGTTCTAGACATCCTAAAATTATTTTTATAATATACCTTGACATGTGTGCCTCGTATACAAAATAGCATTGTTGATGCTCTTGCTAAGGTACCAAGTAGTTTGAAGATCCCAACGAACTCCAGCAATAAATTTGAAATCCATGTCAAGCATCGTCCAACAGTACCGGACAATCCGAGATATTGGAAAGTTTTCCAAGATGATGAGGAGATTGATGATTTTCTGCAAAACAAAGGTAAGTTCAAAGAAACCTTAATTGATGTAGAAAATGACGATGGTAAAGGTAATGTTACAGATGATGTGAAGATCAATGAAATGAACGTGTTGCAGCTAAAGAATAACATTATTCCTAAAGGGTTGATACCTTTAGAAGAACTCTTTGATCAAGATGATGTAGCCTGCAAACCAACATTGCAGCGAACAGAGAAGGGTGTGGAAGAGGTCAATGTCGGAATAGCTACTAATCCTAAAATGGTAAAACTGTCTAAAGAATTGCCACAAAGGACAAAGGACAAATATATCAGTTTTTTGTCTTCATTTGCAAATGTGTTTGCTTGGGACTATTCTTACTTAAAGACATATGATACCAGTATAATTCAACACACTATACCAATTAAGCCCAATCAGAAACCTTTCAGATAGAAGTTGAGAAGGCTAAATCCTAATCTGCTGCCATCAACTGAAAAGGAGATAAATAGGTTGTACAAATCAAGAATCATTGTTCCCATCAGATTTTTGGATTGGATCTCTAATTTGGTGCCCGTACAAAAGAAGACAGGTGAGATTTGCTTGTGCATTGATTTTAGAAATCTCAATAAAGCTTCATTGAAAGATAACTATCCACTACCCAAAATGGACCATATACTTCAGCGAGTAGTGGGAGCATCTCGTATGTCACTACTTCATGGCTATTCTAGATATAACCAAGTTTCTGTCCATGAAGATGACCGAGACAAGACAATGTTCACCACTCCATGGGGAGCCTTTCATTACGCTAAAATGCCTTTCGGTTTGAAGAACGCAGGTGCCACATTTCAGCGTGCAATGGACTTGGCTTTCGCAAATGAGAAGGATGTATTTTTGGTTGTGTACCTTGATGATCTGACGGTGTTTTCCAAATCTGATGAAGAACACATGTACCATCTAAAAAATCTCTTCCAAAAGTGCAGAAAATATGGCTTGTCACTGAATCCGAAAAAGAGCTTGTTTTCCATGGAGGAAGGCAAACTAC
>APFE031689853.1:0-11280 GCA_000404065.3 Pinus taeda
TATATTTGTTTTCATTCTTTTGCTGTGCAATTTACATATATAATTTGCTGTGTGTAATAGTGTAGGGTTTGAGCATGATGCATGGTAGAAAATTAGGGTTTAAAATAGGGTTTAGGAGGGGTTAGGGTTTCATGGAATTTGGGAGGGGGCCTAGCATTAATTTGCAAATAAGATTAATGAAAATGACACTCTAACACATGTAAATTTATAATGGGAAACTAATGGAAGGGAATAAAGGAAAAATTACCTTGAAAAACAAACAATACAACCTAACATAAGCTTGCAAAGACATCAACCATTTAACCTATTTCTTCATAATTTCTCATGGTAAAAATGACCATAAACATGCTATCCATCCATGACATTATCATACCTTGACAAATTTGAGAGAACTTGGAAGAAATTTTACTGTTTGGGTGAGTTTTTGTGCAAGCTGCCAGAATGACCACGCACCTCTCCAGAAAAGCCGCGCACCACTGTCAGAGTCGCGCCTGTGTAGTTTTCTTCAACAGAAAACTCACCACAGAGCCGCGCATCACCCAGGAAGCTGCGCACACCTGTGAAATGACCGCGCACCTTCCCAAGCACTAAATTTGCAGAAAATTGCCACGAAATTGCCTTCTTTGCCTCTAGCACGAAATTTTCACTTTCAATTGCACAATAAGAGTGACTAAAGAGGGAAATTAGCTTTTATAGGGTCATGTTTAAAAAAATTTAACTTTAGAACCCACTTTCTAATGTTTTCAACTTGCTTTTCTTTTTAACACTGTTTAGAGTCTTTTTGTCCTGAAATGAGCTCTTTTGATGCGTTTGACTCCGTTCTTTTTGTAGGTTGACCATCTGATGGACTGTGGAGAAGGAACCAGGGTTGTTGCCGGCACTTTTGCAAACTTCTGAGAATTTCTTTATTTTTACAAATTTGACATGACCTTGGACTTAAAAATAGGGTTTTTAAATCCAAGGCATAAAATGATCTGTAGCTGATGAAAATAACAATGAAACATATGTACATACCTCTCTCTGGCTTGCTGGGCACTCACTGACCTTGACTCATGACCTTGACATGATTTTGACTCAAAACCCTAGACCTAAGACCTGGGACCTCAAGAAAAAAATAACAAGAAGTATGACTCAATTACATTGTAGTATAACCTCATCCAGCAAAGCCAAGAAGGGAACAAAGACCAGCTCCTCCATTCAGTGTTATGGCATGCCTAGTGGGATGAAAAATTGACACTGATGAGACACCTAACTATGCATATGCAAAGAGCTATTGATCACTGATGGAGGGCTCAAGACCGACACTAACATAATGAAGAGATTGAGTAGATCCAAGCTACACTCAGAGATAGAAATAATTAGGTAAAAAATATCGAGGAAGTCGCTCGTGTCACTCTTACCGAGAAGAAAGTACTAATGTAAGCTAAAGGCGAAATCTGGAGGCAAGTATGGAAAAAGATCACTACAATTGGCGCATACGTGAGAATTCTTTCACAATGTAAAAAGGGACTAATACAAAATAATAGCCTAGAGGAAAAACATACAACTGAGGTCTTAGAGAAAAGGATAGAAGACCTCAATGTTATCATTGATCTGGTTAACACTTTGGAGGACAAAACTTTAATAGAAATTGAGCTGTTGATCAGGGATGAATGTATTTTCTCCTTATATATGTTAAAAGAGAAGCAGGTCACCATGCAGGCCATGTGAGATGAGTTCGATAGAGAAATCAAGGAAACAATCGATTTTAGAACCGAGTGGAATTATTTAGGAAGATTTGGTGTGCCTTCATTCTGGAATGAAGAAAACTGGGCAATTTCCTGGAAAAGATTCTCTAATCAATTGAAGGAAACAAAACAAGATCTAGGTTGCTTAGACATGTTAAGAGAGGAATCAGCTTCCTCTGATATGGTTGTTAATTCCCTCTGCATAGACTTTACTATCTTGGCAGGACTAAACAAAACTATCTAGGATCTTCCTACCACGAGGTATCAAATCAAATCTTGATTGATGGTGGTGATTACCAAGTACACAAATGTGCCCTGGATGTCTCCTGCTAATTGGGAAAAACTAATCAAAGTGAGAAGTCATTTTAGACACAACGTGACAGTTCAACAACTTGCCTCTTCATCTCAAGTGTGAATTCCACCACTATTTACTACAACAAAAATATTCACACATGGTCTTATTCTATTTGCTAATTAAAAAATCTGACAATTATATTATAGGGTTACCCCCTTTGCTGTGCTGAGGACTAGCAGTTACACCTAGAGCGGGAGGGCTATCTAGTCCTTAGTGAATGTGTGCTCAATTGTTTATATGTGGGAACCATTTGTGCATCAACATTATTTTGGCACCGTTGCCGAGGAGTTAGTAGTTTAATTTGTGGATGACTAATTTTAACCCTGTTAAATCACATATTTTATTTGGTTTGGCCGATCAACGCAACATCCTTAATGGTTTATATGAAATAATGGTTCAAGTTTCCCAAACACATCAGGAGTTACACTAGAATTGAGAAGCTTTAGTGCAGGAAGACAAACACACTCAACCAAACCCTAACACTCCTGGACGCTGACAACCTCTCAGAGCCTGAAGCTTGCTATGGAAGTGCACATCCGTTGCCGCTAAGGTACTCTATAAGTTCATGTTGTACTATTCTCTTTATATTAATTTAATCACCATCTACTTATAACAATGTTGTATTTATAGAAATTCTTTCTTTTTCTGTTATTTCACATAGTCACCCCTTAAAACCTGGATACCCCTCAAAGGCTAACTAGATCCACCTCAGAGATGATTTCTTCTCCTTTAGAAGAGCTAGAAGTGCTTGTAGCTATAGAAAATAGGAGAAAATGCCTTGACAACTTCAGAAAACAACCCTTTATCGTCTATCCCTTGGGTAGTCGTGTATTCCAATCCACTTTGCCTTAATTTTCAAGATTATATATCATCTTAACCTTCCTTTATCCCTCTACTCCCCCAAATAATCCGTCCACCTCTCCCTATCAATATTCCTCTTCGTCACCTCCCTCTCCTCCCTCACCAACTTTACCTTTGACCTTTTCACCCATGAATGCCTGGGTAAATACCTGATACCACCCTCTTGATATGCAGGGGCCCTTACATGATTTTCCTCTTAAATAAAATAAAAACCTTCCTTGATTTGATAATGAAGTAGATCGGACTACCGAGGAACACGTAATTAAGTTTTAAGATTACTGTGAAGATTTGGGGGCTGAATACGATGATATCTTAATGAGATTGTTTGTACAGAACCTTGAAAGAGAACCTCGTAAGTGGTTCAGATCTTTGGCCCCCAAAACCATCAATACTATGGACAGACTTATCGAGTTGTTTACTAAAAAATACGGTGTGAAGAAAATAAATCAACTTTGTCTTACCGAATTATTCGCTCTTAAGCTAAAGCTTGATTAATCTATTAGTGACTTTAACAAAAGGTTTACCAAATGCTATAATCACTTACCTCCCACAATTCGCCCTTCTAACACCGCAGTTGTCATGGCATACACTTCCTCACTTGATGATGATCTTTCCTATGCCATACGGGAAAGAGGGCATGCGACATTAGCTGATGCCCAAGCCAAGGCTTGTTCCTGTGAGGGAAACCTCATTGCTACGGTAAAGAGGGTTCCTCTTGACATTAAGTTCGGTGGGAAGAAAAAGGTTGCTAATACTACTCATCAACTTCCTATTTCCTCTTCTTCATAGGAGAAGAAGATTGAGGAGATGTCCAAACTTATCAAGCTCTTAACAAAAAAAATGCATCATTTAGAACTGGGAAATAGACCAGGTCCCGTCATCCCCCTAACCCTCAGAATCATAACCCGAATTTCCCTCTGAGGAATTCTCCCCCTTTTAATCATCCTCAGTAGCAACAAATGCTACAACGAGGGCAAGGAGTTGATGAACCGCCCCTTCAACCTCCCTTGTGAAATAATGCCAACCTAATAGATGAATATGATGATGACGCTGCTAGTCAGCTCAGAAACCCCAATGAAGGCGACTATCCAAATGTTGACTCTATAATTTTTTTTGATATTCCTTCTCTGGTTTCCCCTAAATATGTGGAATAGGAGTTTTGGAACCCGTAGTTGCGAAGATTCACAGAGAAGCTAGAGGCCCAATTTCAACAAAAGCATAATTTAAGGCTTAGGAAGAACCAACAGTCCCCTCGGGAATCCCCCATTAAAGATTAGTAGGCTGTTGCAAATCCTGCACACCTCCATCCTAATCCTACCGAATTAGACTCTCCCATACCAAAAATGTTTAGCTTGCAAAACAAGTTGAATAAACTCCGAATTAATATGCCACTAATGGAAGTCATGAAACTCCCAAGGTATAAGTAAGAGATCGATTCCTTTCTAAAAGGGTCTCAACGGTCTCCTCAGGAAATAGGAGTCACATATTTTATAAATGTACAAGATGATGCTCCTAAGATCTCCTTAGGACCTGTTGAACCCAAAAGTGGCAATATTGTTCCTCCGTTTTATATCAGATTGAATATTCATGATTGGAATCTCCACAACTATATGCTTGACTCTGAAGCATGTCATAATCTCATGCCTAAGGAGATCATGGAAAATATCATATTGAGTATAACCCAAGAATACCATAATCTATACTCTTTCAATTCTCATAGAGTCAAATGTTTAGGGGTTATTAAAGACTTAGTAGTTTTTTTGGCTCAGGTTCCTGTTAAAAGTCTTGTTATGGAAATAGTTGTGGTTGACGCTCCTCCTAACTACAAGATGCTTCTCTTAAGGAGTTGGGTGCCAAGCTTGGCGGATCGCTCCAATTACACCTTTCATATGCTACTATCCACATGTTTGGGGGATGTACTCATTGTCTTTATAGAGAATCCAGACTAACTTACACGATCAACTCAGAACAAAACCTTGAATTTCGAATAAGGAAAAGAGTTCTCTTAATGAAAGAGATAGTCTCGTTACTCTCCCTTTAGATACTAGCACTGCATGGAAAATGTACTTCGTTGGCGCTTCCTCCAAAGCCGGATCTAGAGCTGGTATTGTCTTAATCCCTCCTTCTTAGAAAAACTCTTCATTTTCCTTTAAGCTAAACTTCGAAACAACAAATAATATTATCGAGTACGAATCACTCCTCCTCGAGTTATAAACCACGAGCAAACTAAACCTAACAAACTTATTAGTATATGGCGACTCCGAGCTGGTGACCAAACAAGTAACAAATAAGTGCCAAGCTAAATATCCCTGTTTGCATGTTTATAGAAACCAAGTTTGGGACTTGGTTGATAAATTTTTTTCAGCCATTAATTTCACAACTGTTCATCACGAGAAAAATCAGTTAGTTGATGCTTTGGCTATTACAGCAGCTACTTTTTCCCCTCCCACTGGACTTAAAATTAAGTTCAAAATAGAGGTTCTCTATAGACCCTCAATACCTGAAAACATCAAGCATTGGAAGGTATTTGAATACAAGCAGGAGATTAAGCGATTCATCCAATTGATTAGAGAATACTCAGACCAATTTATTGACGAAGACGAGGATGTTGACTTGGCATCTCCTTTTAATCCAAAAATTGGTGAACATTATGTCATTAAACTAAAAAATAATCACATTCCTATAGGATTGATTCCCCTCAAAAATATTTTTGATCATAATGATGTTGTGGCCACTCCGACCCTTAGACCTCATAATGTTTGGGTGGAGGCAGTTGACATTTTTTCTACATATAAAAAGAAGTTAATCAATTTTTCCAGGTTTCTTTCACAACATGCAAAGGATTAATATGTCCAACTGCTCTCAAAGTATGTCGATGTTTCTGCCTGGTCGTATAATGACCTCAAATCTTGTGACCAGAGTATTATAGAGCATCACATCCCTTTAAAGGAAGGAGTCAAGCCCTTTAAGAAAAAACTTAGATAAATTAATCCCCTCTTTCTTCCCTCTATTTAGAAGGAAATTAAAAAACTCTTCGATGCGAAAATAATAGTGCCCCATATGCTACTCTATCTGGTTAGAAAAAATGGTGCCTGTCAGAAATAAAAGCGGAGAGATTTGGCAATGTGTGGACTTTAGTTATCTCAATAGGGCATCCTTAAAGGACAATTACCCCCGTCCAAAAACAGATACCATTCTACAGCGAGTAGTTGGTGCAGCTCACATCTCCATGATGGATGGGTTTTCTGGTTACAATTAGATAGTCGTTCATAAAGATGATATGTACAAACCACTTTCACTACTCCATGGGGTACGTTTATGTAACAGAAAATGCCTTTTGGCCTGATGAATGCTGGAGAAAATTTCCAAAGAGCTATGAATATTTACTTTTCATATGAAAGGGATGGATTTATAGTCATCTATTTAGATGACATGACTATTTTTTCTTCGAGTGATGAATGACATCTCAAGCATTTGGACACTGTTTTTCAGAAGTGTCGACAGTTTGGCCTCTCTTTGAATCCAAAGAAATATTTCTTTGCAATAATTGAAGGGAAGTTTTTGAGACACATAGTATCCCAACGCGGTGTTAGATTCGATCCTGAAAGGGTACATGCAATTCAAACCATCTCCCTTCCACACACCAAGAAGGAAGTTCAGGGATTCTTAGGAAAAATATTTTTTTTACTGCCGAAATAGTTAAGAATATTAATCACATGCTTAAAAAGGGAAACGATGTTACATGGTATGAAGAATCCAAATACTCTTTTGAGAGAATTAAGAAATCCATAATGGAAGCCCCTGTCCTAATTAGTCCTAATTATATGAAGGATTTTATAATTTTCCCTTTCACTTCTGAACATACCATGGATGCAGTATTATTGCAGAAAAATCAAGATGGGTATGAACAACCCATCACCTTTTTTAGAAAATCCATCCAAAATGCTAAATTAAAATACAATCTTATAGAGAAGCAAGCTTATGCCCTCGTCAAAATGCTTAAAGCCTTTAGGGAGTACATTTTACTCGGTAAGTCAATAGTGTATATACCTCACCCCGCTATGAGAGATATACTCTTCTAGCTTGATACATAGGGGCGAAGGGGGAACTAGATTGCTAAAACTTAGGAGTACAATTTAGAATTGAAACCAATTAAAATCATTAAATGGCAAGGGTTAGCTAGATTACTAACTGAAGCGAATTTTGACACACTTGACATCAATTTGCTTGCTCTCGATGACTTGGTAGCAGAAGATGGAGGTCAACATGACAAGCAGTCAGGGTTGCTGCTACCTCCATCAAATCTAGCTACCATTAATCCTGATTTTCTATCGATTGAGTGGTATAAGGACATCCTCAGTTACCTTCAAACGATGAATTTACCGAGCTCCTTGAGTAATTCTGCAAAATTTTCTATTAAGTCAAAAGAAATTAATTACTGTATTATAAATGGAAACTTGTACTAGAAAGATCTAGTATGTGTTCTCTTAAATTGTGTTCTCCCTTCACGAGTAGATTATTTAATAACTTTGCACCACGATGGTGTGCGTGGTGGTCACTACACCTGGTGAGCCATAACCCATAAGATTTTGATGAGTGGCCTCTATTGGCCTACTATTTTCAGTGATGTTAATAAAAAGGTAAGATCCTTCCACCAATGCTAGATCTTCACTGGAAAGCAAAACCTGGTTGTTCTACTCCTTAAGCCTATAATATCTAAGGCACCTTTTCAGTAGTGGGGATTAGAACTTAGCGAGGAAATCCACCCTCCTTCTAGTGGTCAACACCGCTGGATTATTACCGCTACTTATTATTTCACTAAGTGGATGGAGGTCGCACCCTTGAGAAAAATTAATGACAAGGCTATATTGGAATTTTTGATAGAAAATATTTTTTCCCCCTACGGCTGCCCCAGAAAGATTATAGCAGATAACACTAACCCTTTATATTCTGCCCCTTTTCAAAATTTCTGCGACAATTTCAAAGTAAAGCTAGGACATTCAACAACTTATTACCCATAGGGAAATGGGCTCATTGAATCTACTAACAAAAATATTGTGAAGATTCTAAAAAGATCGTTACACTATAAAAAGAGAAACTGACATGTAGGGCTCAAATATGTTGTTTGGGAAGACATGATAAGCACCAAGAAATCAATTGGTACTTCACCATTCTAGTTGGTTTATGGTTTTGATATTATGTTTCCTTTATACCTAGGCACAAAAGTCATGAAAAGGCTATAGGTTTTAAATGAAGAACCAAATGACCTACAAAGGCGGACCAATCAAATGATCCAGCTTCAACAAGAAAGGGAGTTGGGTTTCCAGAGGATTATCCAACATCAATCTAAAAGTAAATGGGCTTTTGACAAGAGAGCTAAAAATAGATTTTTCCTCCCTGGGGACTATGTCCTCAAATGGGATAAGAGAAGCGAAGAGCCAGGTAAGCATGGGAAATTTGACAAACTCTAGCTAGGGCCTTTCGTTAATGACAAGGTGGAGGGTGAAAATTAATTTTCCTTAAAGAACTTTGAAGGAGAGTAGCTCGGCCGTGCAATTAACGACCAATACCTTAAGCAATATATCACCCATTGATTCTCATTTAATAATAATAATAATAATAATAATAATAATAATAATAATAATAATAATAATGATAATGATAATGATAATAATGATAATAACAATGACAATAACATAGTGTGTGTGTGTGTGTGTGTATACACACACTATGTTATTGTCATTGTTAGCGAGATTATTAAAATTAATGGATGATTAGTAGTTAGGTAGCCCAAAAAACTAAAATGCAATTTTGTATCATGAAATTTCAAGAACTAGTTACTTATTTAAATAATTATAAAATGAAAAACAAGCATATTTCTCACTATAAATAGATTACTTAAATGGTAAACTAAATATCATGATTGCCATAATATCTCGAGTTGTCCCCAAAGTCAAAGCAACATGGATGTTATACAATTTATATACAAAGTTAATTCATTATCACCTCGATTTGCTTTCCCCATCCCTCAAAGATGATCACTAACCTATGCATTTTAATAAGTCCTGCAAGGTTTCCTTATGTTGCGATTATATTTAACCCGAGCAATAAAACAAAGTTAAAATCCCCCCTTTTTATGAAAACGTTCCTTTTCTATCTGGCCTACTGATTTTTAACCTACCTTCTTAGGATGGGGTATGATGACAACCTACATTGGGGCTATGAACGCTCGCTGGCAGTGGTGTAAGGTCAATGGCATTGGAAAATTCCAGTGCACAACCTACCAATTGTGAAAATTTCTAACACGAAATCCTACTGCAGTAATTGATTTATTTCACCTACTTATTTCTCACTATAAGTTATTTACGAAATCCCTTCAGTAAACATTAAAATAAACTCTACTACAGTTATCACATAATTTCATAGAGAAAATAACAAGCATAAGAACTAATCACATCAACACAGTTGTTTTTGGACAATTGTCCCCGAAAAACCGAAGTCTATGTGATTTCTCCGGAAGATCTGAGCATTATATCATGAATCACAGAAGCATACAATCTAAGATGAGGTTTTTATTAATATTTAGTAACAATCGCTTTTACAAGGAATGATTTTACATAGAAACTAAGACACTACTAAGAGAAAATGTCCAATACAAGGTTCATCCCTTTCCTGGACACTTTCAACACCCTGGAGACCCTTCTCCCAGATCTGCGTCACTTCTGCATCACTCTGTGTAGTTTTGCGTCCCTCTGCATCAACCTACGTGAGGATTGCATCTCTTGGACTGTGTCTTCCCTCTGTGCTGTCTCTCAATACCTCTGCATCACCTCCTCCTTGGTCATTGACTGTTACTGATGCCCTCCTCTTCCTCCACCCTGAAACTCTCCCTCTGAAATCGGTCTCCTTCTCTTTGAGAATCGATTTTCCTTGGGATACTGAGTATCCACTAGTGTGTCTCCAAATGATCCTCAAGGCTTCCCTTATACCTTTCCTGTTGATGAATCAACGATCGAGATTAAGTATCTAATCAATGGCAAAGATTAAAACAGGCTTGATCCTCATCTCTTAGAAGCTTCTCATCCTTATCTTTATTAATACCCATTAATACTTTTATTTTCCTAAGTTTAGACTTAGGAACCCATTAAACATATTAATTATTTTAATAACTCCTCATCCGGGTGGAATTTCGCCAAAGGATTTCTGGGTCTTGGAGATCTCATGTATTCTAGTCCTCCCACAAAATTTTGGAGCTAGAGTACATCCGATGCTACCCAAAATCAACACTCCCTCTTAGCGAGGAATATGTTCTTGCAGCGTTTCCCAATAGAAGCACCACATTGATCCATGGCATCGGTCCTCTGCCCCTCATCTACTGTGCTGCTGCAACCTATACTACTGCCCATGACATTGCAACTGTCATTGCTACATCTATACTGTAGATCCCTCTGAATATGTCGCGTCGTGTTGCCCATAACACTTCCATTGCTAACTATTTCACTGCAACTCTCGATACTTATCCATTTCTGCTACTGAAATGGATTATTCACCATCCCCATCTTCTCCCTGAAATAAATAACTTTGTTCTTCCTAGAGTCTTGGCGAGGATGTCTGCCACCTGTTCTCCTGTAGGAGTGTACCTCAACTGTGTTGCCTCTCGTTGGACATAGTCTCTGACAAAGTGACATCTGATATCAATGTGTTTCGACCAATCATGAAATAATGGATTCTGTTATGAAACCAGCTCAAGAAAAGATAGATCAACGCCTTATAATTCAGCCTCTTCGAGGGGGAAACCTCCTTTACATTACATAAATGAACAATTCTTGGATGATACAAATGAAAAGACCTCCTTTCTATATATAGGAGTCTAAGGGGTCATAACATAGTTAGAGCCGACATAACAATAATAATGTAAGGGCACAATAATAACAATAATGGGCTTGTATGGGGCACAATAGTAACAATATGGGCACTACATGGGTACATCAATATAATAAGTGGGTTGTACTAATAACAATAAGGGGTTACACTAGTAGAACAGGGGCCTAAGAGGCCCCTCTCCTTCAAAAAGTGTTGTCCTCAATGTTTGAGTAGTTCTTGATGCTTCTGTATAAAATTCTTTCCCTCCAATGTGGAATCTTCAGCGGGTAAGTTCTTCCACTTGATGAGATACTCTGAAATTGATCGATTTCGTAGCTATTGGGTTCTTGTTTCTGTGACCCCTTAAATTATTATTGTTATGTCGGTTCTCATTATGTTATGACCCCTTAGACTCCTATATATAGAAAGGAGGTCTTTTCATTTGTATCATCCAAGAATTGTTCATTTATGTAA
>APFE031689853.1:16259-35302 GCA_000404065.3 Pinus taeda
TTTATACAGAAGTATCCAGAACTACTCAAGCGTTGAGGACAACACTTTTTTGGAAGGAGAGGGGCATGTTGGGTCCCTATAATACTAGTGATTACCCCATTACTATGGTAGTTGTACCCCTTATTAATATTGTTGTGCCCCTATTGCCCCCATATTGTTATTACTGTGCCCCATCGAATCCCTCTATTGTTATTTTTGTGGCTTTATATTATTATTGTTAGGTCGGCTGGGTTATATTGTGACCCCTTAGACTCCTATATATAGAAAGGAGGTCTTTTCATTTGTATCATCCAAGAATTGTTCATTTATGTAATGTAAAGGAGGTTGCCCCTTCGAAGAGGCTGAATTCTTAGGTGTTGATCTATCTTTTCTTGAGCTGGTTCCATAAAAGATTCTCAGAGAGCTTGATGCAATTCTGATTATCACACAAAATATTGGTTGCTTCCATCCTTCTCCTGAATAGGTACACAAGAAATTTCCTAAGCCATATGGCTTCACATGAAGTTGTGCTAGCTGCCATATATTCTACTTCAGCTGAGCTCTGAGCTGCGGATTTCTGTTTTCTACTACACCAGGAGGTCATTCCTGATCCATTATTGAAACATTACCCAATTGTACTTTTCCGATCTACTGAACTTCCATCCCAATCTGTGTTAGTTAACCCACTCAGCCTAATGCCATTGCCTTGGGCGTACAATAGTCCATGCTCGACTATTCCTTGTATATACCTGAGAACATATTTGGCTACTACCAAGTATGCCCTCTTGGATTCCACCATGAGTTGATTGAGGGTGTTGACAACATAACAAATTTATGGCCTGGTATTGACTAGATACATCAATGACCCTATAAGCTGCCTGTACAAGGTGGGATCAACGTATTTATCTTCTGATGCATAAATCTTCTTCTAATTGGAGATCATTTGAGTAGCCATAGGTCTACAGTCCTGCAACCTGAATCTCTTCAAGATCTTTGTAGCATATCTCCCTTATCCAAGGAAGATCTCACCCTTTTGCTGCAAAACTTCCAACCGCAGGAAATAATGTATTTGTCCCAAATCCTTCATGTTGAATTCTACGGCTAGGTTCTTCTTGTAGTCTTTGATGAGCCTAGATGATCATGTCAGGAAAATATCATCCACATATAACACCAGGATTAGAGGCTCGTTCTCTATTACAAGATAGTAGAGATTAGGATCTACGTCACTCTTGACGAACCCCATCTTCTGCAAGTAGCCATCAATTTGACTGTACCATGCTCTAGGTGACTATTTAAGCCCATAGAAGGCTTTATTTAATATGCATACATGAGATTTCTTCTCATGTGTATCAAAACCCTCTGGATTTTCAATGTATACTTCTTCTTCTATCACCCCGTTCAAGAATGCCATCTTGACATATATCTGGTGAATTTCCCACCCCATCTGTGCTGCAAGGGATATCACGGTTCTAATAGAAGTATGCTAGGCTACTGGGGCAAAATTTTCTTTCTAGTCTATCCCTTCCTTCTAAGCATACCTTAGCCACAAACTTGCATTTGTATTTCTCCACACCGCCATCTGCAACATATTTTACTTTATAGATCCATCTCGAACCTACCATTGACTTGTCCTGAGGCCGAGGTACCACTTCCCAGACATCATTGACCATTATAGAACTATACTCCTCCACCATAGAATCTACCCATACTTGATGTTGAATGGCCTCCTGAAAACTAGAGGGTTGCCCAACCTGATCTACCAAGGCCTCATATCTATCTAGTTGTCTTCGCTCCCTTTTATCATTCTTGGGTGCACCAATGAAGTCCTTTGCATCACGTAGAATCTGTCAGAGTTCCCAGCTTATTCTTCCACTAGTAGTGGGTACATCTATTGGCTCAGGTTCCTCTTCCTGAGATTCCTCTTGTTCTGAAGCTTTTCCTTTAGGAGAATTGATGGTACTAGTTTTTGCTGGTCGAAGTGTTTGGACCAACGGACCGTTTATTGACTGCTCCTCGGAAGGCATTTCTCAGGATTTCCTGAAAGCTCTATCCTCCCTGAACTTTATATCCCACTGAACTACTACCTTCCTAATCCCTGGAAGGTAGACTATATATGCCTTAGCATTCTCGATATATCCCAAAAGATATCATTTCTCAACAATTTGATCTAATTTCTTTCTCTTTTCTTCAGGTATACGACAATATGCCAAACTCCAAAATATCTTGAAATGACTGACTTCAGGTGTCTTCTCGGTGAAGACACTTTCTGAAGTGATCTTGCCCAATTCCCTATGAGGAGTGTTGTTTTGGACATAAACTGTTGTGTTGCATGCTTCTACCCACAAAAATTTGGGCATATCCTGATCCTACAACATTGCCCTAGCTGCTTCCACAATTGTCCTGTTTTTTCTTTCTGCTAATCCATTCTGCTCCAGATTATAGGGAGTTGTCCATTCTCTTCTGTTTCCTTCCCTAATGTAAAAACAATGAATTCCTTGTCAACGTACTCTCCACCATTGTCTGAGCACAACACTTTTATCTTCTTTCCTGCCAGATTCCCTACTAGAGCCTTGAACTCTTTGAATCGACCAAAAACATCATCTTTGGTTTTCAGAAAGTAGATCCAAGTCTTCCTGGAATGGTCATCAATGAAGGTGATGAAGTATTCAACACCACTAAGAGCTTTTGTGGACAGAGGTTCACAGATGTTTGAGTGTATCAATCCTAGAACACTCTAAGCCCTATTGTTACTTCTGGAAAATGCTACTTTGGCATACACAGATAGGACACACCCTTTGCATACTTCATCTCGTTCGGTAATTAACTCTGGAACTCCTAATACTGTTTTCCCAAAAATTATCAGAGCCCCATGGTGTTAGTGTCCCATCATCCTGTGCCATAGTTCATTCAAATCTTTATCCCCACTGCTGCCTATCAGTGCCATTGGAGATTCTAGCTGTAATCTATGCAACCTATTACTTCTGATTCCAATCTGGGCCTTCTTTTTCCTACTTGGGTGTTTGACATATACTTTCTCCTTAATGAAGAAAATGTCATAGCCCTTTTTTTAAAATTGAGATACGGAGAGTAAGTTCATCCCCAATCTTGACACATGGAGCACATTGGTTGCTCGAAGTGGCTCTCCTGCTTCGGTTTGAAAAACTACAGTACCTCTTCCTACGGGGGTACACTTTGCCTTATTTCCCATGGTGATTTGAAAAGTCATCCTTTCTTCCTGATAATTTTAAAAACATTCTCGAATTCCTGTCATATACCAGGAAGCTCCACTATCTATATACTAAACCTTAGAGGAGGCAAAGCTTGTTAGGAAAGTGCTTCTTCTTCTAGTCTAGAAGCTAACATAGAATAATCATGATCCATGTTCCTTGTCTTTTCTTCTTTTTCTAGAAATCTACACGAGTCCCTCTAAGTTGATGCCTCTGCATCGTGCTCCTGATCAATAGCCGATTCTTCTCTCCTGTTTCTGGATCTTTACTATGATATCATGTGAGAATTTCTAAACCAAAATTCTACTGCAGTAACTGATTTATTTCACCTACTTATTTCTCACAATAAGTTATTTATGAAATCCCTTTAGTAAACATTAAAATAAATTTCACTACATTTATCACATAATTTCATAGAGAAAATAACAAGTGCAAGAACCAATCACATCAACACAGTTGTTTTTTGACAATTGTCCCTGGAACAACCCAACGTGGGAAAACTGGTGCAGCAAATGAGGGTTTTGTTAATCTTCAACAACAATCGATTTTACAAGGAACGATTTTATAGAGAAACTGAGACACTACTGTGAGAAAACACCTGAGACAAGGTTTATCCCTTTCTTGGAAACTTTCTGACACCCTAGATACCCTTCTCCTAGCTCTGCATCACTTTTGTGTCACTCTGCATAGTTTTGTGTCCGTTTGCGTCAGCCTGCGTGAGGACTGCGTCTTCCCTCTGCATTGTCTCTCAATACCTCTAGGTCACCTCCTCCTCAGTCACTGGCTGTTGTTGATGCCCTCCTCTTCCTCCACCCTACAACTCTCCCCCTGAAATCGATATCCTTCTCTTTGAGAATGGATTTTCCTTGGGATACTGAGTATCCACTAGTGTGTCTCCAAATGATCCTCAAGTCTTCTCTTATACTTTTCCTGTTGATGAATCAACAATTGAGATTAACTCTCTAATCAATGGATAAAATTAAAATAGACTTTATCCTTGTCTCTTAGAGAGCTTCTCACCCTTATCTTTATTAATACCCATTAATATTTTTATTTTCCTAAGTTTAGACTTAGGAACCCATTAAAAATATTAATTATTTTAATAACTCCTCATCCGGGTGGAATTTATCCAAATTATTTCTCGGAATTGGAGATCTCATGGTCCACAAAATTTTGGAGCTAGATGCTAACCAAAATCAACACCCATCCCCTTACATTTCAGTTTAGTGGGGTATGTTGATGGCTCCACTGGGGCTATGAACACTCGCTGGCAGCGGAGCGACATCAGTCACACTGAAAAATTCAAGTGTGGGTATTCTCGGTACATCGTAAAGGCAAATTGATAAGAGACACTAATTAAGGATAGGATGATCTGTAACTGTATGGACAAATAAGAGGCTTAGGAAAATTCTGCCAGAAAGGCAGCGAATGACTCTATCGGGGCTATGTACGCTCGCTAGCAGCGGAGCGACGTTCGAAGGTAATTGATGTTCAGAGGTTCCTTAAAACCTTTTTCTTTAATGTTTTCCATCTTGACATTTATTCAGTTGCAACATGACAACTATCCGCAAACAATATGGTTGCATTAGAACATTATAAAATCTTTTTGAGATGATAATTTTCCCTATTTTTGTAAAAGTTTTCCGTTTTTTTGTTTAATGCTTAAAGCTCAATTTTTTCATTCAACACATATTTATACATTTAATAGAAAGAGAAAAATGCATTCAAGAAGTAAGATGAAATACAATTTATATGTTATTCATGATATACATAATAAAACTGAAAGAGGGAGGAAAATGGAAATCATATGTTCTTGTTCCCCAATTTGTGATATAATGAAAAACATTAAAAAACTCAATTTTGCAAAATTGAGAAGATAATACTTTTTCATTCCATAAGTTTAAATACTTAAACATAAGTATCAAATTCACAAGATAAGTATGTTAAGTTCAAAATGAGCCTCTACGTTCCATACGTCATATAAGTGAAAATTTTACAACATTCTGCAACTAGCAGGCTTTATGTTCAAAATTGAGCTAACTGTTCTATCAAGACTAACTGTTTGAAACTTGGATTATTTCTTTAGCCGTATTTAATGAGCCATCGAGATGAGCGCTACCAGCCGGGTCATGTGGACGGATACTTTCGACTCCCTGAAAAATACTAGGTAGCATGGTCAGTTGGTCCTCAATTAACATCAAGAGTTCTTCCATGATTGTTAACAAATGCAGTATTCTATCCATTTTGTCATGTAGGTTCTCATGACGTCCTGTATTGCTACTACCAACACCCACCATTTCTTTATCTTTTCTCATCGCACTCGGCTTTTACTTGTCGCAGACAGTGGGACGAATAATCATAGTTGCCCAGATGGTGGTTGTTTATTCTTTAATTAACCTTTGCTACCTCTTCGTTAATGTCTGCCTTAATCCATCGCATCACATATATCTTCCCCTGTGTCATATTGCTACAGAGCTATCTGGTGAGGGATCTTTGCTACCTTTTAGCCATGACTCCATAACCCAACCGGAGAAGGCATCTGGCCCACGTTCTTGGCTTCCTATGAGGGAAATCCATCCCCAGATGGAGCCAATGTTGGGGAAACCCCCCCATGAAATTTTTATAAATATTAAGCTTTCGTAATTTTTATAGGGTAATTTAATGATTCCTCTAACAAATGAGCATGCTTGAAGGGCGGATCTGTGTTTAGCTGAGGATTAACGGTTAAACATATCTCTTATGCTCTCAAATCATGTTTTGGATATCTTCTATTAAATTCCCGACACGTTTAAAACTCTTGCTTTTCCCTGCCTGATCATTGTCAACATTAATCTAATAAGCACTATGAATTCGCTCGCATACGAAGGTGCACGTATCATAAGTTCTTCACTCTCTTTCGACACACGTAGACCGTTGATTAATCCTATATCCAATGACTCTCGGATCCTATCACAATTTAAGTTGCCCACTTGTTAGCGCATCTCCACAGACCCGATACCATGATCATGGTGGATCAATATTAGATCGACGATCATCTCATCTAGACTTGCACGCTAATTAAGTTATTTCTTTCATGCGATGGGAAGGTCCCACCTGTTGTGGTTGGTAACCCATCTTATGATAGTCTCACACTTTTCCGCTGCATTAATGAGCATCTTAAAAAATTATTAAGCCTAAGAACTACCATATTTTTCCTATTCTACTTGTTATTTTCACTCTCTGCATATTATTTTCTCAAGCTTGGCCATGATCCCATCGAGGCTACAAGACTACCATGCGCATTACGAATTCAAGCATATTCACATGTAAGTTATTATTTCTTTCCACCTTTTAATTACAGTTGTAATATTTCCCCTTCGAGCAGTTATGGCCTAGCCAGCAGGAAAGGAAGCCCTCGTGAATGAACTAGCAGGAGTGTAGGACACCAACGTGTGCCTCAATGATATCCTCACCCTAAAGAGGACTCTCTCCTCATGTCGATGGATGACCATTGTCTGTTTAGGATTGGAATAGTGCATGCAACTCTTCTGCCAATCCATTTCAACCTTGATTCCATCCTATTGCTAGTTGAAAGCTTTGAAACAGAGCAATAAGAAATATACTTTAGGAATAACCGTGCTTTATTTTTAAAGATTGATGTGGGAATTATTTAAAAAATATTGGGCATCCCAGCCCAAGGAATAGACATTATAGGCAGAGGGTTAGAAAACCAATTCATTACATGGGCTGAAAAAATAAGCTTGAATTACTTCAAACAGTTTTCGAAAATCCCGACCCTGAGGTAAAGCTAGTTTTTCCCATTTCGAAAAATTTGCTAAAGCCCTTCTATCGAACCTTAACGTCTCTTTGATAAGTTCTTTTCAATCTCATCGATGACTCTAAGGTAGATGAATTGTCATTTTTAGCAACTTGTCTTGTTACTGTTAAGCCAGACCAACAAACCATTAAATTTCCCAAGTACTTAGCTCTGGCCCTCACTGTGGATTTGTCTACCACCCTTTCTTTCTGCTCCTGCCGACATTGTTCTTTGATTTTGTACAATTATCCTTCGTACCTCCTTGCTTCTGGTCTCCTCCTAAGCACTATAGATGCTGAAGGCAAAGAAAAAGAGGTATTACATTGGTTCGATGCAATATATCCTTAGTGTATTCCATTTTCTTACTCATGTTATATCGATTGCTTTGCCTACCCTTTAAAAGAAAAAATAGCTAAGGCTACAGTGAATCAGATCTCAGAAGAGCAAGTCAAAGTACTAAGGTTCGTTGAGCAAGAGAGCCTTGGTAGCTGGTTTTTGTTTCCTGAGTATACTGTAATACAATTATACCTATTTGATAATCAGTCGACTCTGATACCTAAGTATGTGACACCTTTACTATTTGCATACAAAGTATTAGGGAAAAAAATTGTGCTTAATGAATTTCATTTTGTATCTAAAAAGAAAGGAGTGTTGTTCAACTATCCTTATGCTATATCTCCTCTAATTGCTAAAAATAAGAATTCCATTGATGCTTTGGAAAAAGAAATGTCTTCTTTTGGTTTCATATAGGACGATTGTTGGCATTATGATCCACTAGGTATTATTTCACAACTTGAAAAACATGTTGCATTATTAGCTTATATTCATGAAAGCAGACCAAAACTAAAAAAAAATGACAAATTCGCCAATGCTGCCAGAAGAAGATTTACAATCGGTATCCTCTACAGGGGTGACTGATGCATTCGTACAAGTTGCCTCTGACCACTCACAAGTTCAGGTACACACAAGCAAAGCTAAACCTTCAGTTTCCTGTTCTACTACCCATGCGAGTAAACGAAAAGCCAACGAATTAACTCAGTTTGAGCTAGTTCGGTGTGTTAGATCGAAAGAAGCTAATGTGGAGGCAGCCGATTTTGATCAGAATATTGAGTAGTTGGACTGGGAGATCAAGAAGACCTTAAGGGATATCGAACCTAAGGATTATGGGACCCAAGCCCTGGATATGAAACACTTATTTACTAAGCAGAAGGAATTAATGATGTCTGGTAAAGAACTGATTGTAGTCCTCAGACAGTCCCAATCAGCTGACACCTCAACGCTCCAAGAGAGGTTACCTTTAAGCGGGCCCCTTTTTATGTCAATGACTAATTTCAAGATGAATGTCTTGAATCTTACAATGGTGCAACTTGAGATGGGGGAAAACCAACAAATGGTTGGATCCTGAACATATTATCGGACTATAAATCTGGCAAAAGTGTCAAAAATGGATTTGATTAACTTACGCCGACAAGTAGGTGATATAGTAGCTCGTAGACTTCTCAACTCGACAAGAGGGAACATGAATATGCAGGTTATGTTGGAAAAAAATTATGAACAGATAAACATAGCTCGTATGGCCCTGTGCATGAAAACTATCTGAATCAAAGAATTGGAAGAGATTGTCGTTTGATAATCTGAGCACACTAAAGACACTTCCCCTTTGAAGAAGCTACTCGAGGAAAAGGAAGGAATAGGTCTAGAGTCACCTTCGGGAAATGTAAACTTCTATCTGGCTCAAGGAATAAGAGCGTAAATACTCCCCCAAGCAACTATAGGCAGTCAGGACAAAATCACAGGAGAAAGAGGAACGACACTTAAAGGACTTGACATAATATAAGGTGTCAATCGATAAAGCTCTTAGCTAAGCCTAGACAGATGAATCAAAAGATCCCAAATTATTACTTATCAAAATCACCATCTAGAGCAGGAGTTAGAGACAACGAGAGGAGAAATTGCAAGAGCTGAACATAAGACATATGTGGCCGTAGGGCGAAAGAACGAGGAAATTGAGTAGATCCAAGTTACACTCATAGATAGAACTAATCAGGTAAAAAATATCTAGGAAGTCGCTTGTGTCACGATTACTGAGAAGAAAGTAATAATGCAAGCTAAAGACGAAATCTAGAAGCAAGTATGGCAAAAGATCACTACAGTTGATGCATACATGAAAATTCTTTCACAATGTGAAAATGGACTAATACAAATTGCTAGCCTAGAGGAAAAATCTACAACCGAGGTCTTAGAGAAAAGAATTGAAGACCTCGTTGCTATCATTGACCTGGTTAACACTTTGGAGGATGAAACTTTAACAGAACTTGAGTTGCTGATCATGGATGAATGTATTTTATCCTTATATATGTTAAAAGAGAGGCAAGTTGCCATGTAGGCCATGCGAGATGCATTTGATAGAGAAAGCAAGGAAATAAACAATTTCAGAACTGAGTGGAATTATTTGTGAAGATTTATTGTGCCTTCATTTTGGAATGAAGAAAACTAGGCAATCTCCTAGCAAAAATTATCTGATCAATTGAAGGCAACGAAACAGGATCTAGGTTGCTTGGACATGTTAGGAGAGGAATTAGTTTCCTCTTCTACGGTTGTTAGTGCCCTCTGTAGAGATTTTACTATCTTGGCAAGACTAAAAAAAATTATCCAGGATCTTCGTACCACTAATTATCAAATTAGATATCGATTGGTGGTGGTGATTACAAAGTACAAGAATGTGTCGTGGATGTCTTCTACTAATTGGGACAAACTAATCAAAGTGAGAAGTCGTTTTAGGTGCAATGTGATAGTTCAGGATTTCACCTCTTCATCTCAAGTAGTTGAATCAGTCCCACTAGTGCAATCAGTCACAGATCAACCAGAGGATTGGAATGAGATTCTCATCATTACAACTCAAGCACCAACTGGAAAGACGCACGGGGCGCATACGCTATCCTCATCAGGGCTGACAAAAAGTCCAAGTCATCTAAGCCACGAAGGCAACACCACGTTTAATCATTTCATTATCATGTTACATTTACTTTACTTTATGTTACTTATTTTTATTGTTATTGTCGAAAACAATTGTGAAACAATTATCTAAACTATTATTTAAAAACCCTGTTTCCCATTATGGGGGTGTTGTTGGAAGTTGTTGTGGCCACCAACAACCCCCCTCCTTATGAAGTATTATTGCTTATACTAAATGAGTGGGGACCCTCAGTAAAAATCAAAAAATCAGTTAGTGTTACATTTTCTTTTTTAGATGAAATTTACAACATCATGGACTTAGAAAAATACCTTGAAAAATCTAAAAACCTAAGTTTCATAATGAAGAAAATTAAATTCACTCCTTAAAGAATATCGCATCACCAAAAGAATGATAGGATACACCTTCTAATGATTTAAAATGACAAAAAACGAGATTGCGACACGAAACCTCATCGCATCGCATACACTAAAGAAACACTCACATTTAAAAAACTCTAAAAATCCCCGATATGCGATATCGCATATCGCGCATCGCAAAAATCACATGAATTACACAAGGATTATAACGATTTGCGATATTGCGATATTGCGATACTGCGGCACTGGGACACTGCGATACTGCAAAGTTGCGATGTTGTGATATTGCAATATTGCAACCTTGCGATAAAAAAGAACACGATGATATTGCGATATTGCGATACTGCAATCTGCGACATCGCAAAGAAAAATCGCGGGACCTCTCCATCGCAGTTGGTTCTGGCTCACTATTCGAGAAAAATTTTCAGCCAAAAGTTGGTCATGTATTTTAATGCGAATTAATGAGTTATTGCTAGTTGTTAATGAAGTAGGGTGTTGTATTTTTCGAAGAAATAGCTCACGTAAGGTGGCATGTTTTGCATATCTTCGACATTTAAAAGTTTTCCTGTCATTAGTCTTTTATCATTACTTCCACCTCAATGTAAACTGCAGGAAAGAAGGACGAAGCGTTATACAGGGTACTATGCAGAAAACTAAGAGGAGGAAAGACAGTGCTCCAATGTACATTTCGGAAGGCACACCTAATCCATTCAAGGAAGAAAAAGAGCCGCGGAACTCTTCTGAGGCATCTATCAAAGATTTCTCATATACAGCCATGGTTGAATGGGTATTGAACGATGCTGATACTAGAAACAGACAATTTAATTCTCAGGGTCAAGAGCTCACGGAATCACTATTTCTACAAATTTTGAGCTTTATATCGAATGAGAGAAAAAGGCGCAAGAGGCAAAAACCGCATCAGGCAAGCCCGAATCAAGAAACAGAGGCAGTTTCCGATGCGCAATTAGTGCTTAGCGCTAAACGTGCATCGCTAAGAAAAATTGCTCGAAAAGGAAGGTCCCTAGTTACTCAGTCACCTGCGAGCCCCGAAAATTGCAAGAAATCAGCGATAGAAACAAACTGGAAATAAAAGACTGAAAGAAAAGAAGAAGCAGTCCAAGGGTTAACCAAGTTGAAATGGGAATTTTACCAAGCATACATGGTAATGATACATATTCATTGGATGATTCTCAAGTATATCATCAGTTTTACTGGGAAGATAATGCCAGCTCTTGCCAATTCTATTTGCTTAACTCAACCAAAGACGGAAGAGAGTCAGCCGACTCTACTCAGGAAAATACTGAATGCTTGTGACATTAAGGAGTAGATTTAGAAATAGTTAGATAGTAGATTTAATTTTAGAAATAGTTTTGCTTAGAAATAGGACGGTCATTTAAACCGAATCCTCAATTTTTGTAAATAATTTATTTAGTTATTAGTATTTAAACCCTTCTCATGCATTTAGAGAAGGGTCCAGAAATTTATCAAAAACTTATCCTCAGAACATGCACTTTTGCACCCTCAGAGGAGGTTTTGGTGAATGAATGGAACGGGGTTTATTTGATATTTGCATTTGATATCTGCTATTGATGTTGCACTTCTGTACTCTTAGTGGATGTTAAATCAAGGAGAGATAAATCAATTGTCGCTTGATAGCTCATGAGTAGGACTAGTTATAAATGGTACTTTTATCTCTTAACCATTTCTGCTTATTCATTAAAGTGATATTCAGTTTTCAGTTGTTTATATATTACAACATGGATGTCTGAGTTATCATTTGGCACTTTTGTACGGTGATAACTATTTGTTTATCTTTAGTGTATGAATAGCTCATTTATGCGATAAGTTTTAACAACTATTTCGTCTAACTTCTTATACGAAGTAGTTAATCTTTATCGAATTCTTTTCTTATGATAGCTGAATGATCTTTATTACCAGTTATTGTTTGAAATTTAGATCGTATAGAAGAAAGATCACACCCTGGGTTAGCATAAATTTCGATGTTTTTCTATTTATTAGAATACAATAGCATAGCATTAGATTAGATAGAAGTATTCCATTTAGAACAGAAACACCCATCTTTCTCACACACACACACTGAATTGGGAAACTGGTCCCATATCCCCAGTCGGACCTGCTATACCAAACGGATAAGGAGCTGCCAACCAAGGTCCGGACCGGGTGGGTATCCCCCTTGTTGTCGACCCAATTTTCAGGGCCCTCAACAGAAGTGTGGAAAAAACTTTGCAGATATTGTAACTGATTGTACATGAAAGACAATTTTTGTTACTAATTTTGAAGACTAGTCCTTGCGATTTTTGTTTGCTTATTGTGTTTTGTATGTTATTTTGAATTGCAATTACAATAAATTAAATCTGAGGCCTGATCTTGTTTAGACATTAAATCCTTTAGTGTTGTGTTCCAATATCGATACTATCAGCACAATTATTGAATGAGTTATCTTGAGTTATTTACAATTGAAGACTTATCTTTCGTTGATACAATTCATGTTTTGCAATGATTGCAACTCTAGGTGTTATGTTACTATGTTGATACATTTGTTCCATCCTAAAGTGTGCGTTGTTGTCTAAAATCCTCATGTTTTGCTCTTGCATGAATCTTAGTTACGATATATACTATTAATTGTTTTTTAGCATAGAGTGAAATGAATATGCCTGCACTTACTGCACATGTTTTCATCTAACCTGAGCACAATTTTGTTTCAAAATCGATGTCTTTATTTTCTTTTCTTTAATTTTTCCACTTTCTTTATATTCTCTTTTTATCACCACCGTATCTTGTTATTGTTGTCTTGCTCGCTGGGAAAATGACTTCAAAATTGTATATCGTCAAATGTTTTCCTTCCTCTTGTGAATGCCAACACTATTTACTACAACGAAAATATTCATACTTGGTCTTATTCTATTTGCTAATTGAAAAATATGACAATTATATTACAGGGTTACCCCCTGTGTTGTGTTGAGGACTAGCAGTTACACCTAGAGTGGGAGGGCTATCTAGTCCACAATGAATATGTGCTCAATTGTTTATACGTGGGAACAATCTATGCACCAACAAGACCCTTTAGTATTATTGAGAGGATTGGGCCAGTAGCCTATCGACTTGCATTGCCTCTGACAAACCATGATGTTTTCCATATGTCATTGCTTAAGAAGTATGTTAACGATGTTGATCATGTGATTGACTAAGATGTATTGTAGGAGGAACCAGATGGAGAATTCCAGCTAGAGCCTTAGTGTATATTGCAAAAAAAGGTGCTCATGCTCCGGAACTGAGAAATCAAGCAGGTTAAATTGCAGTGGAAGCACTTTGGGCCCGATGAAGCTACATGGGAGATGGAAGATCAGATGCAGACTATGTATCCTTCAATGTTTGTAGGTTGAGGCAAAGCAATTTTGGTATGGTGTCTTGGTATATGTACATATGTATATGGATGTAAATACCACCATGAGCTATGTTATAGAGATCCATTAAGCGGTATGGGTGTCATGTCATTATGTTGTCATGTTGTTATGATGTAATGTTGGTTTGCTTTTCAGTAGGGTGATCATTGTAAATAATGCATCGAGTTATGTTATAAAGCTCCATGTGTAGTGTGTTTTCTTTTCAACGGTTTTGCTGAGGTATAGGTGTGGTTGAACACCGATGATGGTGTCCCCCAAGGGGGATACTTTTGTAACATCCCTGGTGAAAATTACATGTAATAAAAGTTAATAAAGGAAAAATAATAACCACGGTTGATGGGATACTTATTCCAAGCTGAGTGTTGGGCAAAACATCCTAGTGTGGCTGTTCATTAGTTTATTATGGCTAAGGAAATTGGCAAAGGCTTTGGAAATTCAATATGACATTTTTGGCACATTAATTTATGAAAATAATGGAAATTAGTAGAAAAGAGAGATGAAAGGTCACAGGTTGCATGTGAGGAGGAAAATGAAGGAAAATAATGGAAAATGAAGAAAATATAGGCCTAATTGATAAAAAGGCTTATGAGAGACTAGGATACATGAAAATTCCTAGTGATTCGGGGTGGATTATTGTAAATCCTGATTTCTATTGATGAGAGTTAGGTGGTTTAGCCACAGGATGCCTTTATCAGTTCTTTTGGTTTGAGTCCCACATTCATGCTTGGAATATGGCACAGGGGTGAATGGATGAAGAGAGATTTGGCTCAGCCATTCTATGATGGGGTGGAACGTTTTAGTCCTATCCTGGGTTTGGATTTTGCATCATCAACATGAGGTTATTTCTCTTTGTAATTCCATGAGTATCATATTATTTTATATCTAGATCATATGATTGTGATTTCATTGATATTTTTGTTCCTATTATGCTAGTTATATATGTGTTTTATGAAAGTGGCTATGTATGGATCTCATCATGCTTTTACTTCTAAATGAATGGACAATGTATCTATGACCTAATAGATGATAATGCAACAAATAATATCAGGGAACAATGGTTCTTAGTGATTCTCATATAAGTATGAGATGCCTATGCTTAAATATGTTGTTTACACCTGTAGATTACATATTTGTGATATGCTTGACGAAATGCCTGTCATGGCTAGTAGCGGTCCGATTAAGGGCTTGTTCAAGTATTTACTTTTGCATCATTATTTGCATGTTATCTTAATGTTCTAAAGGTGCCATTCAATTATGGGAAGTGACCTGAGCTCTGGGCCTGAAAAAGTTACCTTAATCCTAGGGAAGCTAGCACAACACTGAGCAAAATAGTCCCTAGATACTGGAATGCCTTGTCATGAGAGTGTCCATAGCCTCATGGATGCTAGAAAGCCTATAACATGAGAGTGTCTAGAGGTAAAGAGGCCTAAAACCTTAGTGAGTCCCAGGGGATGGTCTCCAGAAGTGTTTGTATAGTTCTCAGGGGCCCTGTAGTTGATGTGGAAGGTCTACATCTTATTTTCCATCGATTCCACTTCCTTAAGGTCACATTGGAGGTTGAATCCAATCATAGTAGCCTCCCGTCACATATTTACTCCGGTTGGTCAGTTACCTGGGTAGATGTGGGAGGAGGGTGTTACAGAGTGGTATCAAAGTACAGTTCACCCCTCGGATTGGATGAGTGGTGTGTTGGGCATGCATTCATGTCGTTTGCATGTGTGATTAATCATCCTTGTGGTATATGTGTTTGTTGCATATGCATGGTGTTAGTCATGGTTGTAGTGATGTCACCATATGAAAGAGGATGTTTTTGTTATGAAGCATGTCATCATGAGTGTATGATTGGGTTATATCTTGTTTATGCTTGTGTATTGTCAGTGTACGTTGGTATGGTTGTTGTTTTCATGCATGAGGTCATGGTATGTGTAGTTGATATGGTCATGAATTGATGACTCAACTCTATCTAGGTTGATAGTTACATGGTTATGTGCTTATGTATTATATGCCTATATGTTGTTATGATTATGTTATAAATGTATCACACTGATTTGATGATCTTGCAGATGAGATATCCTCCACAAATTTTTCTAAGGTATGTTGGTTTATTGTGATTTGGTTTTGCTAACATAGTATGCCTTGCAGGAGAAAGAGATCAAAATGACTAGCAAGATGGTAGATTACAAAGACTCTCCCTTTGAGTTAGATGAGCATCATGGTGTTGGGCACTATTCTCTTTTGGCATACACATTGAGAAGCTTGAAGGAATAAATAAGGAGTTGTAAGGTAGACAATGACAGGATCATACATGCACAAGAGAAACAAGCAGAGTTTAATGCAATACTTCTTCAGAGTTTGTTAGAATTGTAGCGACAAGGGCCACTTTGGATCAACCATGGAGAGGAGGAAAAAACTAATGGGGCATATGGTAGTAGGTCTCATAGTGGTCACAAGTTGTATAAAGATGACATTATTATAGATGGCAGGTTGTTGGATACTCCGGATAAGAGAGGAGGATCATACATGTATTATTTTAGTTCTGGTTCTGATAGGCATCATGATCATCATCATTATCATCCTTACAAGAGAAGTGATAGGGGATACTTTCAAAATGAGTTTAAGAAAGCAAAGCCACCTAATTTTTATGGATATGTGAAGAATTTGGAATGTGAAAAGCCTCGTATACTTGGGATGAAGAAATTCTTTGAGTTGCATGAGTACATAGATAATATGAAGGCCAATATAGCTATCTTTAGCCTAAGAGGTAAAGCATACATCTGGTGTGAAGGTGTGAAGTAGGTTAGAGACATCAAGAAATATGATTTGACTTGGCATGAGTTTAAGAGGATTTTCAGGAATAAGTACTTGTTAGAAAGGTACTACGATAGTAAGGCCAAATTTTTTTATGAGGTAAAGATGGGATCAATGAAAAATGAAGAGTACACAACTAAGTTCTTGGAGCTATTGAGGTATGAACCGTATATTAAGGATGATAAGGCTAAAGTTCGACAATTTGTCAATGGATTTCCATTAGCATTTAGAGATTAGATTGATTATGATGAGCCTCGGTCACTTGAGGAAGTTATTGGGAAATTGACGCATTGATATGAATAATCAAAGTGTAAGAATGAATCTAAGCAAGGATGGAAAGGTAAAGGAAAAGGTAAAGGTAAATGTTAGCTTAAGAGAGAAAGGCCTTAGAATGCAGATGAGAAAGAAAATGTGGCACTACAAAAGAGGTTCAATGCAACTAGGCAGGGACATGGGTAATAACAACAACAACATAGAGGTGAGGGTACTAGTCGATTGGAGTGTTGGACATGCAGAAAGGAGCAAGTTAAGAGAGATTGTCCACAGAATCAGGGTGGTAGGCCTCAGATATATAGTGCACAGGAGGCATAGACTGTTGGGGATCTTGGTTAGAGCGTTCCTCATATTTTTGTAGCCTTTGATAACAAACAAGAAGACCATCATGCATCTATCATTGAGATGGACAATAACCTTTGTGATCAAGTTATTTCTATTTTGATTGACCCTAGATCTAATTATAGCTATGTTAGTCATCACTTGGTGGATAAGTGTGGTTTGAGTAAGGAATTGCATGAAAAATCTTGGTTAGTGTAGTTGGATACAGGTACAAAGAAGTGAATTCATCACTAGATAAGAGCTTATGCATTTGATTTGAATGGTATGCCTATCGCAACACATTTGAATGTATTATCGTTGGGATTATACAATATGTTGTTGAGCATCGATCAGTTGTATCTTCATAGAACGAAGATGGATTGTTATGAAAAATCCATTAAGTGTGTTGATGACAATGGGGAACCAAGAGTCTTGCAGGGAAAGAAGAAAGCCACATTAGTTAGGATGGTGAAAACTATGCGGGAAAAGTGCAGTCCCAGAAAAGGATGTGTGTTATTCACAATACACATTTCTAGTGACAAAAGTAAGGAAGTTGAGGATGCAGATGTTTTGAGCATGGACCCAGTTCTACATCAGTTTCAGGATGTGTTTCCCTAGAAGATTGTAGAGTTTCCACCTAACACGGAAGTAGACTTTTCTATTCAGTTAGTGCCAAGGACAACTCCAACATCAAAAGCACCTTATAGGATGAGAACACTTGAGTTGGTAGAATTGAAGTTGTAGTTCAAGAAAATGTTGTACAAGGGATACATTAGACCAAGTATATCACCTTGGGGCACAACGATATTGTTTGTAAAGAATAAAGATGGCTCTCTCAGATTATGCATTGACTATAGGCAGTTGAAAAAAGTGGCTATTAAGAATAGGTACCCATTATCGAGGATTGATGACTTGTTTGATCAGTTGAAGGGAGCATTCATGTTCTCTAAGATTGATTTGAGATTTGGATACCACTAGGTACACATCAAAGAGGAGAACATTTACAAGACAACTTTCCGGACCAAGTATGTGCATTATGAGTTTGTTGTAGTTCCATTCAGTTTGACTCATGCTCCTACTACATTTATGTGCTTGATAAATAGTGTGTTGCGTCCCTACTTGGATAAGTTTGTTATTGTGTTCTTTGATGACATATTGTTATATTCTTAAAATGAGGAAGAGCATGCTGAGCATTTACCAATAGTGTTGAGATTGTTGAGAGAGCATCAATTGTATGCTAAGCTCAACAAGTGCAGTTTCTTTCAGATTGAGGTACATTACTTGAGACATGTTGTCTCCAAGGAGGGCAAAGTAGTAGATCTAGAAAAGATAAGGGCCATCATGGAGTGGGTAGCTCCTAGAAATGTGGATGAGGTGAGATCTTTCATGGGGTTGGCAGGGTATGACAGGAGGTTCATCAGGAACTTCTCACAGATTTCTTATCTTATTACATCATTGTAGAGGAAATGGAAGAAATTGACTTGACCAAGGAGTGTGAGACAATTTTTGAGCAGCTTAAGTAGTTGTTGACACATGCTCTAGTGTTAAAGATTGCAGATCCAAACAAGGCCTTTGTAGTATGTACATACCCTTGTAAGAGAGGAATTGGTGGATTCCTTATGCAGGATGGATAGGTGGTATGTTATGAGTCATAAAAACTAAACGAGCATGAGAAGAAATACCCAACACATGATCTTGAGTTAGCAACGATCATACATGCATTGAAGATGTGGAGGCACTATCTTCTTGGCAAGAGGTTGTAGAAATTTTGAATAATATGACACTTATTCACAGAGATTATCATGATTATACACTATTTGTGGAATCATGCATAATACATAACCTCCTCTACGTTGATCATCAATTTTGCAGTATTAAGAA
>APFE031689853.1:41015-65328 GCA_000404065.3 Pinus taeda
TTATAGTCCAAATATTATTGCGAGATAATAATATTTGACTTTTCTATTTTTAGCCTGGCAGTCTAAAAATAGATTCCGCCCATATGTCTAAAAATAGAAGTCCATCTATTTTTACCAACATGACCAATCATCCATAAATAGCATCCTGCAACTCATAGACCATGATCCATATGTCTAAAAATAGACTTTGCGTCAAAAATAGCCTGCGGGCCCACTTAGTGAAGGCGACTTCTTTTCACTAAGCTCCATCATCTTGTTGCATTTTCAATAGAGGTTTGTACTGATGAGTAATCATTTTGGGTTGAGATATTTGTTTGACCAGTTGAATTTGAATGCCAGACAAGCTAGATGGTTGGCCATGATCAATGAGTTTGACTTCGAGATTAGGTACATACAAGGAACGTAGAACATGGTGGTAGATGCTCTTAGTAGGCGGGTACATGTAAATCACTTAGAAACTATGAGCTCCTAGTGGACAGACTTACATGATAGTATCTTGCAGGTAGGTCAGCAGGATGTAAGTAAATAGAAACTTTTGCACAGGTTGCAGCAGAGTACAGGTACATGTATAGGTAGTGGTAGAGGTACATATAGTGGTATATGTATAGGTACAAGTGCAAGTACATGTATAGGTACATGTACACGTAGTGGTGCATGTAGTGGTACAAGTATGGGTACATGTGTAAGTACATGTACAGGTACATGTACATGTAGTGGTATAGGTACAGGCATAATTTCAAGTGCACAGGATATGGACTATTGTCTTACAACAGATGAATTAGTTAGATTTAGGGATAGGATATATTTTTTGGATAGTAGTGAGCTCAAGAAAGTAATATTGAGGGAGTTTCATGTGAAACCATATGTAGGTCACCCAGGCTACTAGAAGACAATGAACAGAGTGAATAAATTTTAGTATTGGCCGAACCTGAAGAAGGATGTAACAGAGTTTGTGGCTAGGTGTTTCGATTGTGAGTATGTGAAGGCAAAATATAAGCATTTAGGTGGACCGCTAAAATCATTCGTGATTGTAGAATGGAAATGGGGCATCATTTCCATGGAGTTTATCACAGGTTTGCTAAGGATAGTGAGACAACATGATTCCATCATGGTTGTTGTGGACAAGTTGACAAAGGTGGCACACTTCATTCCAGTGAAGTCTACATTATGAGCTAGCGATGTAGCACAAGTATTCATTAGAGATGTGGTCAGATTGCATGGGTTCTGAAGAAGATTGTGTTAGACAGGGATGCAAAGTTCACTTCCATGTTTTGGAAGGAGTTGTTTGCAGGTTTGGGCAGAGAGTTGGCCTTCAGTACAGGTTATCATCTGCAGAAAAATGAACATACTGAGAGGGTCAACAAGATATTGGAGGACATGTTGAGGATGTATGTGATGAATCAAAAAAGAAAGCAGGAAGAATATCTTCCACTGGTAGATTTCACTTACAATAATGGGTATCATGAATCCTTGAGGATGAGTCTGTTTGAGGCATTGTATGGGTGGAGTTGAAATACTCCCATCAGTTGGAGTGATCCATTTAACAGGGTGTTTATTGGACCAGACATGTTGGCAGACATGGAAGAGGAGATGTAGGTTATAAAGAAGAATCTAAAGGAAACATAGGATAGGTAGAAAAGCTATGCAGATCAGAACAAGTTGTTCAAGGAGTTCCAGGTAAAGCCTAAGAGACTAGGAGACAGGAAAATTCCTCATAGTGTAGGTGGAGAAATCTGGTGGCATCCATGCTTATTTAGCCTAGTGATTGGGTGGAGATTATGATAAAGCCTTTTATAACATGTTTATTGTGTTGGCCTAATGATCCAGGATGGATTACAGTAAATCCTGGTTTCTATTGATGAGGTTCAAGTGGTTTAGTCTCGAGATGCCCTGGTTGGTTCTTTTGGTTTGAGTCCGACATTCATGCCTGGAATATGGCATAGGGGTGAATGGCTAAAGAGATATTTGGCTCAACCATTCTATGGTTGGGTGGAACGTGGTAGTCCCATCCAGGGTTTGGTTTATATGTGGATCACATGACTATGATTTCATTGGTATTTTTGTTGCTATTATGCTCGTTATGTATGTGTTTTATGACAATGGCTATGTATCATGGCTCTCATCATGTTTTTACTTGTAAATGAATGGACAATGTACATATGACCTACTAGATGATAATGCAACAAATGACATGAGGGAAAAATTATTCTTAGCGATTCTTAGATAAGTATGAGATCCCTCTACTTAAATATGTTATTTACACATGTAGATTACATATTTGTGATATGTTTGACGAAATGCCTTTCATGGCTAGTAGGGGTCTGGTTAAGGGTTTGTTCAAGTATTTACTTTTGCATCATTGTTTCCCAGTTACCTTACTATTCTAAAGGTGACATTCAATTATGGGCAATGACCTGAGCTCTCGGCATGAAAATGTGGCTCCAATCCCGGGGACGATGGAAAAGCACTAAGAAAAATAGTCCTTAGATGCTTGCATGCTTTGTCATGAGAGCAACCAGAGCCTCCTGGACATTGGTAGGCCTATAACATGAGAGCGTCCAGAGGTCAAGAGGCCTAAAACTTTAGTGGGACCAAGGGGTTGGTCTTTAGAAGTGTTGGGATGGTTCTCAAAAGTCCTGTAGCTGTGTGGAAGGTCTGTATGTTGTGTTCCATCGATTCCACTTCCTTAAGGTCATATAGGAGGTTGAATCTAATCATAATAGTCTCTCATCACATATTTACCCTGGTTGGCCTATTACTTGGGTAGATGTAGGAGGAGGGTGTTACAACTTTGGTTCAACCTAGTCTACAGTCGGGTGGTTCGAGGAAGTCCCATACCTGGTCAACCTATGCAATCATCAATTAGAGCTCTCTTTCTCCTTGGTATGTTATGGGTAAATATTTTTGTTGATATGTAGTTTATATGGCTATTATATCCTTCATATTTTGGTCTTTATATCTTGGTTATGAATGAGATTAATGACAATGGAAATATATGGCTCTCATCATGTTTTGGTTAATCACTGAGTGTACAATGAATATATGACTTAATAAATGGTAATGCAGTTATTGTGACAAGACACTGATCCTTCTTAGTGATTGTTAAATAAGTATGAGATCCCTATGCTCAGATATGTTGTTTAAAACTATAGATTGCATGTTTGTGACATGTTTGATGAAATGTGTGTCATGGCTAGTAGGTGTCTAGTCTAGTCCTTGTTGATGTTTTTGCAAATGTATCTTTGTTCCGCTGTAAAATTTCATTTATGAACTTGCCATTGATTTCTGGGTAGTGACTTGGGCTCTAGGCCTGAAAACGTGGCACAAATCCCGAAGTCACAGGCACAATGCTGGGGAAAAATGTCTCCAGAAGCTCCCTTGCCCTTGTTGTGGGAGCTTCTAGAGCCTCCCAAACGTACCCTTGTCCATATCAAGCGAGCGTTCGGGGGTTTGATGCACTAAAACTTCAGTTGGTCTCAAAGGCTGATTATTGAGTGGTTGGGATGGCTCCTGGGAGTTCTATTGCTGATGTGGAAGGTCTGTGTGATGTGTTCCGCTTGGTAGCACTTCCTTAACTGAAACATAGGGAGTCAAATCATATCATTGTAACTTCTCGTCACATGTTTATGATGTTTGGTTGGTAACTTAGGTAGATGTGGGAGGAGGGCGTTATAGAAGTGAGGGAAAGAATGGAGGCGCAACAAAGTTGGTCTACCTCTAAGCAAACCTTCTCGATAATTGCCTCATGGAACACACATCTAAGAAAGATATTGATATTGTTACTTAACATAAATTCACAATTTTAACTTGTATATTAAACATTCAAGCAAAGCAAATTCAAGATTTAAATGTATTTATACACTATTATCCCTTACCTATTTTATCTCTCTTTTAATTTATTTGTTTACGAACCTATTCCTTTCCATTTATTTCAATGTGTAACTATATATATATTATATATATATATAATATTATATATTATATATATATATATATATAATTAAAAACAACTCAAAGGAGTTGCATAGTCTCTAACTTAAGATTAGTTTTCAACCATTATTTCATAATATTCTATTCTAATTACTCAAAGTGGTTGGCTTCAAAGGCTAAGTTTTTTGTTTATTTGATTTTCCTTTATTTACACTAACCAAAAAAAACTTACACTTTCAAAATACATATAAAAAAAACTTTATTTAAATTTCCTTTTATTTAAAACAATAAAAAAAATACCTTAATTTATATATATAATTATAATATTGAAACTAAATACTAAACAAATCCAAAATCATGTATCAATTATTTGTATCGCACTCAAATTAGTGCTTCACATAATAATTTGAGCATGACACATGCCCACCTTCCTAACGTGCACATTCAATTGCAACTTCAAGAGGATATGTGTTGCTAAGCTCAAGCTTTAGGTCACTAGATTATCACCACAATAAGAATGAATAATTATTATATATATATTATAGATAAAGAAAGTTTCATAAGTTTTATGATGAGTTATATAGCGATTATGGTTTTTAAATAATAATAATAATGTTGAATTGATAACTTATTAAAATAATTTGGGTGAGGTTTAAAGTCAAACCTAGTGCCTACTGCTATAACATCAAGATTATGTCTAATAGCTCATAAGCCAGATATATTAAGAATTTATGACTTAGTAAGAGTCGAGATTCCATGAGAGTGGGGCAACCTACTCCTTGGGCGTTATCATAACGAGCCAAAGGTGCCACTTGTCAGAGTTGAAACCAATTGAAGGGGATAACATCTCATTATGTCACCCACTAAATCATCCCACAAAGAAACCTAAATAATTATGATTTCAAATTATGATGTGTGTACCTAAATAATGACACATGTATAACTTGTGAAAATTAATTTAAATTAAATGCCAAGATGCTTTGTGAAAGTTAATGTCCTATAGGAAAATTTTTCCTCCCTTTGCATTGCCTTTAATGGCCAAAGGCACACACAAGAGCCCATCATGGGTATTCCATTAAAGCACCTTTACTTTTTGACTTCGGTAGAGGATGGATGCCAAGACTTTCATGTCATTCACTTCATTCATTTCAGTTTCATTTAACAAGCAACCTCATTACGCCGATAGGCATGGTCTATTTTAGAATGGGCCTTCAAGATTTTTCATTCTTTAAAATATCAAAAACTACAAATGGTCTTGATTTACTAATGCAAGAATATTATGTCATATACATAATCCAATGGATAAAATTAAGGGTTTGCAAACCATTTTCTAGTTTCAAACCTCTACTTGTGTGTTGGCTTTACAAATTCTTATCCTTACAAATAGAAAATAAATAACAGTTTCGATCCACTTATGAAAAATCAGTAATTTAACAAATGTAAAATAAGTGTCGCTTCCTTTCATTTCTCTATGGCTTCTTTCATTATATGTGGCTCTGATTCATTCAATATTGTTTCGTTCTCAGTGGCTTTGGTTCAACCTCTCTCCATCGATTCCATTCTATAGTTTCAATTACCCTGATGGTCGAGGTATCTAACAACATGCTTTCATTAGAGGAATAAGATTGTAGGGTTTGGTTGAGTCAACATCCTTCCATCAATTTCATTCTATAGTTTCAATTAATCTGGTGATCAAGGTATCCAATGACATTGGTCGGATGATGCCGGAGCGAGAGTAGCCGATGTGCAGGGAGCCAACCAGAGATCTTTTCACCGTTCTGCCAACCAATGGAACCCGCCACCTCATAGAACCAATCCAGAGCTTCTCATTTCTAGGCCTACTCTAACTTGCCGAGGTTTCTGCCACGTTTCAGCCCTTGCCGCGGCCATTTTTCGCATACAGAATCCTCTTACACGTCTTCTTGTGGAAGCTCATGCATGCATGTTTTCCTCCCTCTGCTGCGTGCGTCTTTGGCCTCTTGGCCTTCTGGCCTTTCACCCCCCTCTGCATTTCCGTGGGGTGGTATCACTGTCTTTCTATCTGGTAATCCATCCTTTCCCTAAGCTGTAACCAATTCCTCAATTCTTCTTCTGAAGGTGTCGGTGGTGTTTTCTCGCGCAAGGAGTCTCCGGCGCTCTCGCTCACGGTTGTGAGGTGACGGTAAAGAGGTCAGTTTTTTCTCTATTTTTTCTTGCTCTAAAGTGAAGCATGTTCTTTTTCTGAATATATTAAAATTTTGTGGTAAGGTAGTTATGGTGAAATTCAGTTGAGTTTTCTGCCCGAGTGTTTCCATGGAGAATTGATGTTCATGGTTTTTTACCAGTATGGTGAACTTTTGCTTATATGTTATTTAATCAGTATGGCGGTCTATTGATAATATGTCATTTTATCAGTATTTCTGTTTAGAATTAAGACCTGGTTTTTATTTACTCGGTGGTCTTTGCTCCATGGTTTGAATTGTCAAAATGCTCAAGGCTCTCTTCCTTAAACTGAAGAAATCCTTTGTTATTTATAAGCCATGCATAGACTTTCGTTTTAGAATCGAGGAATGGTGGTGTATTCTTGAGATGTACTGTTGCTGTATAGATTGCAGGGAAACCTCCTCCAGTTAGATGCCTTCATCCCCTGATGACATGCGACCTTGATTTGTAGTCTGTAATGGCTTCCTTTGGGTTGACCGGAAGTGGTTTCCAGTTTCTTTTTCCGGGTTGGTGTCAACCGTAATCCTCCCTCCATTGTTTTTTTTCAAATCTCTGCTGAGTTATGGACTGTGTCCTTCTTATGACATGGTTTCGGTACTTAAGTGTACTGTTTATCTAGGAACATCCCTCTTTGTCAAATTGACGGTTAACTATCGTCATTCTCTGCTCATTCCCCTGACATTAAGTTGTTCTCGTAGATTGTGTCTGCCTTATATCGCCTGAATTTTCCCTCTGGAGAGTTCTAGTCGCCGATTCCAATGTATGCTCTGATCCATCCTCCTTAAATTTCCCCCCATCTGGCAATTACTCCATCCAGGTGTTATGTTCAGTTTTGGATCGAGGGAAGTTTTATTTTATGTACTTTCCTGTCCTCATCTTAATTAAGGAAGGGGATTTTCTGCCTGGGGTAAGATTTTCTCTAGTTTCAATGGATGGTGGATCGGACACATCTGCCACGGAGGCCTTGATTCGTGCCACCATCCTGGAGAAAAAGACTTGTGAGAGGTCCAAGGTGTCCGCTGAGTGGCAAGCCACTGTAGATGATATGATTGTTAAGCTTACATGGCATGAGAAGGATACGTGCGTGAATGAAAAGGCGTCCCATTACAAAAAAGCCAAGAATCCGGTTAAAACTTCCTCTCCACCTAAAGCTATCTCTCTGGACAATTCTCATCTCTCGGACAGAATCGGTAGTCTTCAGAATCTTGCATTGGTTAGCGGATGGTATTTCCCCGAAATGGATGATGCTGTTATGAGGAAATGGCTCGATGAACGGTGGAAGCCTTTGTTAGGTTATACCCCCATCATCTCTCGCCTAATGAAAGATTGGTATTGCTTCCATCTCCTAAAGGCTTCAGATTTAGAGATTGTCTTCAAGAGTCCCTGGGTATGTGGTAGAAGCTTTCTAGCCCTCTACAGGTGGTATATCGGGTTTGATCCATTAAAAAACACTCCTTCAAATAGTTTGATCTGGGTTAAACTCCCAAATCTTCCACTGGAAATGTGGTCTATGGAATCCCTCACAGAAATAGGAACTCCATTGGCAAATTCGTTTATGTGGATCCATGGTGCCGAGGAGAAAAGGATAAAAGGATAGCGTGGATTCTCATCGAGAAGGCATATAAAGGGGGATACCCTGATCATATTGAGATTGCATGGGGACGCTCCAGTATTAAACAAAGGTTAGACTTCTGGGGTATTCCTTTTAGGTGCTCCTCTTGCCACAGAACTGGGCACTTGATAAAAAATTGTAGGCGCCATGTAATTCCAAAATCAAGGCTGATCCATCGCAGAAGTCAGGTGGATCCTTCCATTCCCCTTGCAGAGAAGTTTTTTTCATCCTCAGTTAGTCTATCAGCGACTGATACCATTGATGAACAGACTCTTAAAATCTTGGAGCCTCCTCTGTCTCATCGGCTATCTCCACCGGACCTTTCTTTAGGGCCTGATATCGGACAGATCTCCCCAGCTAATCCTGTTAATCTCGATAATAATAGGTCTTCATCTATTTTTTGCGCGTCTATTCCTGAACCATCGGATGCCAAGGCTGTTCCTTCTCTTCCGCCGATGCCATTAAGAGATTTTATCATTGGCTCCCTTTCTATCGCGATCTCATCCTCCTCCCCGACACCGGATAAGAATACTCGTCCATCCTCTAAAGGTAAAGAGCCTTGGGAGGCTGCCACCCCTTTCAATTCCCCTGAGTCTTCTCCTGTGAATCGCTATGACAGTGATATTGATTTTCTGCTCTGTAAAAAATCTCTCGAACTGGAGCCTTTGACCATTCACAAACCGAATAGCCTTGCTTCGACCTTCATTAGTCC
This sequence comes from Pinus taeda, assembly GCA_000404065.3. NCBI lineage: Eukaryota > Viridiplantae > Streptophyta > Pinopsida > Pinales > Pinaceae > Pinus > Pinus taeda. The sequence goes on from APFE031689853.1 coordinate 49,472, forward strand.
TAATTCTGAAAGGAATATTACTGTCAGGAAAAAACACATTGGTGGTAGTCGGCATTTTAGGGGGAGAACGATTGCTTCAGAGTCTGGAGTAAGGAACTTGGCCCTGGTAGATGTTCCCATTCATGATATGACTGATCTTCAACCCCTTAGAGCGAGCATGGCTGGTGAGCCTTCCAAATGACTTTTATTGTTTCCATGAATATCAGGGGTTTAGGCGCAAACCCAAAATTCTTTCCGCTAAAGGAGATTTTCCGTTTAGCTCGTCCAAAAATTATTCTTATCCAAGAAACCTTGCACAACAGTCGAGCTTCCATCTCCTACTTTAGGAAAATGTTTCCTGCATGGTTTATGGTTGCTTCTGAGGCAAGGGGTCTTTCTGGGGGCTTGGTAGTCTTATGGGACCCCGATTGGATCAATGCCAAAGCATATAAGTGTTTTGTTGGTATTCTTATCTCGGATTCTCTCAGAGGTCAAAGCTTTCATTTTAATATTCTAAACACCCATGCGCCCTATAAGAATAGGTTCCCCTTCTGGGAAAAAATGTTTGCCTCAAAAATTTTTGAACTTGAATTTCTGATAATTGCAGGAGACCTAAACTTAACCTTAAGCTCTGATGAATGTTGGGGTAAATGCAGAAAAATAGACCCGCTTGTTGATCGTTTTAAGATGGAACTTCTTAACAAAAATCTTGTGGATATTGCTCCTACTAAATTGATGCCTACATGGGACAACGGCAGATCACACGAAGCATATATTGTTAAGAAGATTGATCGGTTCATTCTGAATGCGAGCATCATAGACAAAATGGGTATGCCCATCTCTTTTATAGGGTCGGCCTGTTCTTCTGATCATAGGCCTATATTCCTAAGCTGGCGGGAGAAGGGCTTCAGAATGGGTTACCCCTTCAAATTTAATAGGACTTGGTTAGAGGTCCCAGATTTCAATGAGATTATATCCAAATCATAGAAGGATCTATAGGCAAGAGATTTATCCCCCCCTTCTATGACTTTTAGGGAAAATATGGTGTTATTGAGGAAGGTGTCGAAGGAGTGGCAACAAGACAGAAAAAAAAGGACAGGAAGACACTTCATGACATTCAAAAGGAGTTGGAAAACATTTTAGGGGCTACGAGTGCAAATGATCTTCCTCTTAGTATCAAATGCTGCATAAGAGATTTGGAAATAAGAAAACAAAAGTTTCTGCAACAGGAGGAGGCTTCTTGGAGGCTCAAAAGTAGGGCAATTTGGCTGAAGGAAGACGATCAGAACACTAGATTTTTTCATAAAGTTGCAAATGCAAGGCGGGACAAAAATACAATATGGAGAATTTCTGATGGAAAGGGTGGTTATTTCATCTCCCAACAGGATATTTCAAATGAAGCAGTGAGGCATTTTAAAAATCAATACAAAAGGAGGGAAGTCTGCGATTTTCAGGATGTTCTTTGGGGGATTGAATTGGCTCCAAAAATGTTTGATGATGATGGGAACGCGTGTTTCTTCCAGCAAATCACAGAAGAGGAACTTCTTGGCATTCTCAAAGCTTTTAAAAAGGATAAAAGCCCAGGCCCGATCGGCTTGACCATTGAATTCTACACCCACTTCTTTGACATCATCAAAAAAGACCTATTGCGGATGGTTGAGGCATCCCGTATGTCTGGAAGTATTCACCACAACACATCATCCACTCTGATTGCTCTAATTCCGAAAAAGGATGAAGTGGAATCTTTTCATGATTTCAGGACGATATCTTTAGGCAATATCTCTTTCAAAATCATTTCCGAAATTATTGCGGAGAGATTGAAATCAACGGTGGCCTCTTTCCTCTCCAGGGACCAACATGCTTTTTTAAAGGGATGCAACATTTTGGATGTTGTTGCTATCACACAGGAAACCCTGTTTTCAATGATATCAAGGAAGATGGACGCGACCATTCTTAAAGTTGATCTGCAGAAAGCCTACGGTTGTTTGGATTGGGGATTCATGAGGTGTTTACTGGCTAAGATTGGTCTAAACTCTCAATCCATAAATTGGATCATGTCATGTGTAGAAAATGCCCATTACTCGGTGCTTATAAATGGAATGCCTTCTCCTTTCTTTCCAGCAGAAAGGGGGCTTCGCCAGGGGTGCCCCCTCTCCCCTCTTCTTTTTATTTTGGCGATGAACTCTCTTGGTCTACATATCAGCAAAGCCGTGGCCGAAAAGCGATGCAAGCCGGTTAGGATATGCAAGGATATCTATGTATCACACAATCTTTTTGTTGATGATGTGCTCATCTTTGCCATGTTGTGCAGGGTGTCATGGATATGCCTCAATGACATTCTAAATAGATTTCAGAGGGCCACTGGGGTATATATTAACAAAGGAAAATCTTCCCTTCACCATTATGATACAAACATGGAAATGGTAATTTGGATTGCTGATCTGCTTGGTATTGTTTCGAAATCGATTAAAGAAGGCTTGAAATATCTGGGTTTTCAATTAAAGGCCAAAGGCTACTCCAGTTCGGATTGGCAATGGGTACTGGAAAGATTCTATAAAAAAATCTCGGCCTGGGAAAATAAGGCTCTTTCTCTGGCTGGGATATTTATTCGATCACAGTCAGTTTTAGCGCAGTTAGTTGTGTATTGAGCTCATGTTTATTTCCTTCCTGCCAGAATTATTCACACGATGAATAGATTGTTGGCAGATTTTATATGGGGCGGAAGTTCCAGTCAGAGTAAAATCCACTTGTCGAAATTGGAGAAGATCTTTATGCCAAAGAAGCTTGGTGGATGGGGTTTGCTTGACATGCGATCTTTTGGCAGAGCGCTATTATGCAAATCGCTGTCGAGAGGCATTTATGGAGATGGTCTATGGAGTCTAACTATTAGAAAGAAATATCTACAAGACAAAGATCTGGAATTTTGGTATAGGAGGGGATCAATCGGAGTTAGCCATGGTTATGCTATATGGCTCAGTCTTAGGAAAGTCCAGCAATACTTCTTGGAGCACCTGAGTTGGAACCTTTTCTCTGGCAACCGAATCTACATTGGCATAGACTCCATCGTTGGCGGGCGCGATCGTGCTTGCTTCCCTGAAAACCTTATTCTTTTTCTTCATAGGAATGTATCTTCACGTGGGATAAACTAATTTCTTCCTGGAGCGGCCCTATCCCTATGTGGAAAGATGCACATGATCTTCACTTGCTTGTCTCGCTTCTTCCTAAATGGAAATCAGTTAAAAATGCTCTTTGCAGCATGGGAATCCATCGCTCTGGAACAATGCCCAGCTTATATGGATTGTTCCAAATGCAAAATCGCTTGCTAGCGTAAAAGACATATATGTTGACATGATTTATTCCAAGGCTTCAATCTCCTACTCTATATTCCCCCAAAGTTTTTGGAAATTGGGTTGCCCTCTTAAAATGATCTTGTTCTCGCGGTTGTTCTTCAACAACCGCAATTTGTCATGGGACAACTTGAGAAAGAGGTGTTGGCATGGTCCAAGTAGATGTTCTATGTGTGAAGCTGCGGAGGAATCCAACCTTCATATGTTTTTCCAATGCGGCTCCTCCCTACAGATTTGCTACGAATTGTCTCTCTTTTATGGTTTTCCTCATGGTGTTTTTGTTTCAGTCCAAGTTGCTTTTCAATGGTGGTGCGCGCAAAAGGATTCTTGGCGTTCACTATTTATCATAGTCTTATGGAGCTTATGGAAATGGAGGAATTCCAAGATCTTCCAAGATTCAAAAGAGCCTCTAATGTCTTCCATGCATCATATTTTATCCACTCACGATATGTTGCCTGTTAAAAAGCATAAGATGAAATCGCATCGCAAAAAAGAGGTGGTAGACCCTCTCAATTGTATGCCCTGTGCTTTTTTGATGGGGCCGGGTAGAAGAATATTTGTGGATGTGGGGTTCATGTTATCATGGACGAGAAGCTGCAATATTTCTTATCTTGGAACGGGGGGGTGGTACAAACAGCTTGGCTGAGGCAAGGGCTCTTGCAGGACTGCTTGCCTTCTGTGTGTTTTTGGAGATTCAGAACATTTCAATATTCGGTGACTCTAAATCCATGATTGACCATGTTAGGGGTGCCTGCCACATCAGTTGTCCTCATTTATTAGGGTGGATGGATAGGATTATGTACTTCTGGAATAATATGGTTTAGTGCTCAATCAACCACATTCCCCGCTCCCAAAATGTTCATGCTGATCGTCTGTCGAAGGAAGGAGTGTCTATAGAGCCTGGTTTTTGGTCTTTGATGATTTCTGATGATGACCGTTCTTGCTTCATCCAGGATTTTTCCATCCCTGGACTATGATATGATCTTTTTGTTTCTTCCCTATCCATACTTGCTACTCAGACATTCTCTTTTTGCTACAAGTATTTACTTATCTGTTGATCCTTGCTTTTGTAAAGACTGTTTTTGCTATGTTTTTTATATGATCTTGTTCTGTTCTCCACAGGGAGGTCCTATATCTGTAAGTTTTTGGGTTTCATATGCTCGCAAGGATGCTAGTTTTGGCCCTTGCTATCTCTTATATGTACTCTTTATATTGACTCAATATAATACTATTGAAGATTTTTCTCTCTGAAAAAAAGGTATCCAACGACATGCTTTCATTAGAAGAATAATATTATAGGGTTTGGTTGAGCGAAGGACATGAAAATAAAAGACACTCACACTCTTCAATAAATTAACAATAATTAAAAGATATGCTTCCAATGCAATGAAGGAAATGAATCAACAATTTTGATTCCCAAAAAATATATTATATTACCTCCTTAAAAATTTGGTTGTTTGATGTTATAGTACACGCATCAATTTAATCAAAACAACACAAATATTATTACCTTTCAGCTAACCTAGTAATAGTATATCAAAAATATCACTAATAATGTGTTTCCATAATATGTTACACAAGACATTAACTCCCAACAAACTTCATAATGAAAAATAAAAATTTATATTAATTATTTTTTTTCTCATAAAATAAGAAATAACTTATCATATATTATATAGTAAACTTATTACATATTCTTATATTATTAAAACAATCACACTAATAAATATAATTAATAAAAAAATAACATATAATATATCTTCAACCACATTAATAAATTAATAAACTGTATTTTGATACTTTGACTCAAATGATAAACCGCCGGAACAACTTTATCTTATAACCACCATTGACGTCGGCCACATGAGGTTTTGGATGGGCGAGACTTTTATGCCATACATTCCCTCCCACATGATCGTGTAGGAGCACGCCTCGGGATTTTCCGAGGCTAGCATTCAATGAAGTATTAAAGGGGACAGGTTTATTCATTCTCCACCCGTGACTTTTGGCAAGCAATTATTCAACAAGTTGCATATTATGATTATGTGGTTTCTTCGGGTTTAATAATGGTTGATTTTCTTATTTTAATATATAAAAAAATTTAGTGTTAAAAAATATATTAAATTTTATATAATTAATATATTTATTTATTAAAACAAAATTTAAATTTTTTTGAAAAGAGTTTATTATTTTTAACAAATCAGTTAATTTTATTATAATATAATTAATTTTTTTTATGTTTAATGAAATATATTTTATATTTAAAATTATTACAATATGTTTTAATTTTAAAAACATAGTTTGTATTTTAAAATGTTGAACTTTGATTCTTTTGATCTCACAAGGATGATAGGATTATTTATCATTTAAAATTAGTTTTAAAAAAGAATGGTTAATAATGGAAATTCTAGTGCGAGTTTGATAAAATTAGGTGGAAATTTTTATATATCTATATTATAATTTTTAAAGATTTTAGGTGCCTAGGGTTCATAATGGTGTTGAATCTATTTCCACCATAAAGAAAACAGATTCAAACAATTCTGTTAATCTTTTATTTTTTTAAATATCGAATTATGATAATTTTTGACCAACTCTCGATGAAGGATTATTAAGTCACTCTAATAGCAGTGACTTATAGTAACCGCGTTTTTCTATTAATTTTCATCGTACAAATAAATTTTCAAAAAGAATTCAACATTTCCCTAGTTCAACATTGGTTTTGAATTGTTTTGGGAGGATGACGTAGGCCCACCGCCAACACTAGGGCTACGGAGCCCGAGGCCATATTTTATAAATATAAATTCAAAAGAGTGAAGAGAACTCTACTTGAATGGCACATGAGGCACAATACTTGCTAAGGTTTTGCAAATGGGGTAGCAAGCTAAGTGAGCTTGATTGTGGGGAAAACTCCACAGCTAAGCGCGCTTAAGTCAGAGGCGATCTAGGATGGGTGACCTCCCGGGAAGTCCTGGTTACCGGGTGCAAGCCTCAAAAGTGATGATTGACGCTATGTGATTCATTTCACTAGTTTCAATCCTACTTCTTCATGAGTGCTAAGTGGACTATTCAAAAATCACGAGAAATTAGTCAGTTATGACTACCTCTCATGAAAATAGTTATATGATTGACACTATGTGATTCATTTCACTAGTTTCAATCCTACTTCTTCATGAGTGCTAAGTGGACTATTCAAAAATCATGAGAAATTAGTCAGTTACGACTACCTCTCATGAAAATGGTTATACATTAATGAGTTAACGTAGTTGAATCCCAAAAATAATATCTAATAAAATAAAATGTATTATAAAAACTAAATTATAATTAAAGTTTTACTAATTTATGAGATATATGATAAAAAGTAACAAGTATTTATGGAAGATTGTAAAAAAATCATTAATTTGAAACCTTCTAACATACATCTAATTATAAATATATATTAGTGTATCTAATACAAATCTAAGTCTAAAATTTATATATTAGTGTATCTCATACAAATTTTAATGATTAAAGCTATATATTAGTGTATCTCATACAAATTTTAATGATTAATAAATAAAGATTATAAAATTAAAACTCTAATAACTTTTTATATTATATATAATGAAATAAAAATAATCAAATAGCATTGAATCATCAAATAATAATTATTTAGAAAACATGGAAACTAAATATCATAATTTTTTATTAGAAATACATATCATACTTTCTTATTAGAAAAACTTGATTGAAATTTCATATATCTTTTTATATTTCTTTATTATAATATTAAATAACTTATTAAACCATTTCAAGTGAATATTGGCCATCAACTTAATTAATTAAAATTATACTGATTACTCATTATTTAAATATAAACACTATATATTTATAACTAAAATAAAAATAGAAAATTAATAATTATCAATTAAAATTAAATTATTAGATAAATTATTACTTTAAAAATAATAAAAAATTATTATTTATCTTAATATAATTACTTTTTAAACTATTATTTAAAACATCTACAAAATAAAATATCTATTTACTTAATATAGTCATATTAAAAATTGTGAAATTTTCATATATTTATTTCATTTCATTATAATATATATTAAAATAATTATAAAACATTCAACTTAATTAATAGAATTATATTTAAAACATAAGTTATAGTAATTATGATTTATTTTATCTTGTGAGGTGATAAGTATTAAAGGCGCCTCATTCCCCCATCGTGTCTTAACACTCAACATGCAAATAATTCTGGGCATTTATGGTTTCAGGTGGGATGTGTTAATGGATTAACTAATTGTTTGAAGTTAATGTTGCTCATATTAAGACATGCCCAAATGGCAAAGGTCATTACTCTTGCCCCATCATTTTCAATGCAAGACTGACTCTCAACATTCATTGCCCTTTGACTCTATCATAGTCCGTTGCTATTTCAGTTTGGGAAGATGAGGAACCAATTGTTTCTTTAGTCCTCGTAGTTATTTACTTCTTTGCTTTTTCTATTTCTCGACCTTTCTCATGAGATTTCTACACTTCACTTCTATGTTTTGGTTAGAGGAGACATTCTCTAAAGAAGTCGGTTCTTTATGAATTTCTTTATTTTCAAGACTTTCTACATTGGATGGATAGGCTTTGGGGCTCTATGAATTCCATCTGGTGAGACAAAGAGCTCAAGTTCATTGTGGCAGTAGCATTGTGGTAGGGAGTAGGGGTTGTTGCACTCCTTTAAGGGTGTAAGCCTTAGCTTGAGCTTCTGCAAAACAAATTCCCCGTGGTGGTAATGTGCAAAAGGTAAAAGCAGTGACATTATCACCACGTGGCTCTTGTTAATTTTATGTATTTGTCAAAGTTAAAAAGAGTTTATATATATATATATATATATATATATTATATATATATATATATATATATTTGTAACCTTAATATTCTTGAATTTAATATTATTCTTGGCTCCCATGTCCCTCACATGAATTGCGCCCCACAACTGCATTGAATTGGTTGTGGACTTGCATGCCTCTTTACCATCATTATCATCATTGAAATATGTAGGCATGAAGTACGTGTCTCTTACGAATCCTTCCACAGGTATCGATCCCTGCCATCTTTTATTATCCTGCACCATTGGGCATCTTTCGATTTTTCCACAAATAAAAATGTGTGGTTTTTTCCCTCGTAAAACTAGGTAGATAATCATGATAAAAGCTAGGTGTGCAAAAGATCGCGACCTAAGAAGAGGATCTCAAATAGTTTTCCAACAAATCCTTGGTATGATGAAGAGTGCAAGGTTGCTAAAAGGTCCCTTAAGGAGAAGGAGACAAACAAGGAAAGTAGGAAAAAGTATAAAAATATGATAAAAACAAAAAAAGAAATTTATGTAACTTCAAGGAGGAATGAATTAATCTCCTTAGAAAAACACAATCCCAAAGGATTCTAGTGTGAACTGTAGCAAAAGAGAAAGCAAATAGATAATAATATCTCAAATATTCATTGGTTGGAATATGCTTGCTCCTCTATGAAAGAAAACAAGAGAAAAGTAGCCCCTCCATAATCAACACTACAACTGAGTTATTTTCAGTGGAGGATGTCAAGCATGGTATAAAAAAGTTAGCAAGTGGTAAAGCCCAAGACATTGATGGGCTCCAGGTAGAATTTTTAAAATGGGGTGCTAACATCTTGGCCCCAGTCATCAAAAGGATCTTCAACAACATCACACAAGGCAATTTTCCAGTTGAATGGACAACAAATGTTGCTATCCCTCTTTATAAAAGTGGAGACATTAATAATCCCTCTAATTATCGCACTATTATGGTCAATCCTATTCTTGGAAAATTGTTTGGGAGCATGATGGAGTGTAGAATCAGTAGTTGGGCAGAAAAAAGAAGGCAAAAGAGCAAAATGACAGGCTGGTTTTAGGCCAAGACACTTTACAATTGATCATTGCATCACTCTTAGGCACATCATTGAGAAAGTATGGGACATTTAGGGTTGATTTCAAAAAATCATTTGACACTGTTCCTAGAGATAAGCTTTGGAGAAGAATGGAAGAGCTTGGAATCACAAGTGAATATAGGGTTGCTGTCCATAAGTTGTATAAGAAGGTTAGTACTAAAATCAAAACTAAAGATGGCTTTTCAGAATGCTTTGGTAGTGACATTGGGGTCAAGTAGGGGTGTCCCATTTCCCCCACTCTATTTGGTTTATATATTGATAAGTTAGAAGAATGGATAGAAAACACCAGTGTAGAGGGGATTCAACTAGCGGGTTACATGGTGAAGCTACTTTTGTTTGTTGATGATCTTATCCTAATTGCAAAATCCGCTCAAGGTTTGAGATATCATTTGAAGGCCTCAAAGCTTTTCTATCAAGAGGTTGGGATGCAATTAAACACTAGCAAAACCAAAGTCATGATCTTCTCTTTAAACAGGAAAAAGCAGCAGGTTAGCTTTATATTTGAGGAAAAATCCTTGGAGATAATGGAAGAATACAAGTACCTAGGAATTGTTTTTCACAACAAGCTCAATTGGGAGACATGCATAACTAAAGGATACAAGGGGGATGGAGAGCTTCTTACCTCCTCCAGAGTAGATGCAAAAACGCAGAATTGCGGGACTGGAAAACCAAAAAAACTCTTTTTGGAGTGTTGGTTACCCCGGTTGTCCTCTATGGATGTGAAGTTTGAGGGAGAACTGTGTCAAATCACAAGTGGAGACAACTAGAAAGAATTCAAAAACACTTAATCATTAGTAACCTCAAAGTCAATTCAACTATCCCATATGAGATCTTGCTAGCAAAGGCTGGAATGTTCCCAATGGAGGGTTCAACAATCATTCGTTTGTTAAGTTATTTATTAGAGGTGGCAAGCATGAATGAACATCGTTGGCCCAAGATGATTGCTGCAGAGGTGCTAAAGCATAGGAAGAAAACTTGGAGGAAGCAAAATGACAAGTGGATAAGCAAATGGGGAATAAATTGGCAAGACTGTCCTAACTCTAAAGAGGAGATAAAAAAATGGGTACTTGAAAAATTTAGGACTGCCATGTGGGAATTGGCATAAAAAAATAGATATATGTCAAAAATTTCAACCCATCACAATCGCATAATGAAAATATTTATTTGAGCGCCGCAATCAAGGTAAAGGCTAAAATTTTAATAGCGCAGTTGAGAACCGGATCTCATCATCTTAGGTGTGAAACAAGTAGATGGATAACACGCAAGGAAGAGTGGGAAGAAAGAACTTGCATCTTTTGCAGGAAAGGAGTAGTTGAAATTGAATGGCACTTCACCATGGAATGTCCGGCGTATGAGGACATTCGTAATCAGTTTGAAAATAATCTAAAGGTGGATAGTTTGAGCACATTGTTTGAGGAAGCAAGGCTTCACAAAACTGCGAATTTCTTGATCAAGATTCATGGCAAAAGGGTTGTTCTAGAGGGACACTTGAGATTGTGATGTTTTGTTGGATTTGGTTTGGAGTATAGGTCCCTTAGACCATTAGTTCTCGTGAATGTCATTAAAATTCATTCAATTCAATTTCCTATATTTTAGCATCAATGGCCAAAAATATACCGTGAAATTATTTCAACTAATAATATTAAAGTTAGAAGTGATTTTACTCAAAATTAGAAGGATATTATATTGTTGTATAATGTCCTCAGCTTTCTCAGGTCTCATGGTTTAAATCAAGACAGATTCATTTGACTTCCATCTCAAAGCGTGGAAGTGCTCAATTTTCACCTGAATTATGAGATATATCTGATTATGGATTCCATTGGTTAGATTAGTGTCCACAATTGGTTGTGGAAAGTCCATTCTTGGAAATGTCCCATTCTGCTGGTGAATTATGAACATATTTTGCTGCTGGTGAACTATGAACATATTCTCATGGCTTAAAATGTACACATGCAAGCCACCGTAGCGTCTGGAACAACCCTTAACCATTTCAATCGGAAAGAATTCATTACAGCTCTCCGAATGGGGAAAATGATATTATTCAGTAGGTGGGCATGCAATAATAGAGATTTACATCAGTTTGTGTGGGTGACTATCCGGTTGTCTATAAATTCTGCTAAATTCTGAAGATTAACTATTTTCCTCAAATCGTTTTGGTTTGAAATCGTTATGATAGAGATGGGTTGTTGTATGGGCTCTCTATTCTTTTATTTAGCTTATTCCTTGACCGCAGTTTGAATTCATTAACAAGCTGATTCTAATTATGAGTAGCATAACTCATATAAAATGGTTTCCCTTCTTCCCTACGTGACTGGGGATGTTATTATGATTTGGTCTTACCTTGCTTTAATGGTTATAGATGGTATATGCTAATCAAATTAGCTCGCTCTGAAAATCAAATTATTGTATGGACAGTTGTCGTAACCATGAAAAAAAATCTTCCTTTCGGTGAGTGGGAGTTCATAGTCTAATTGGGCAAGAAATCTCATTAATAAAAATCTTCCCTTTTTTTTAACATATGGTGAATGGGTAACTATCAAGCCTAATCCAGGGGAGACCTAGGATCAAACCTCATAGCTGCCACTATAACACCAAGAGTATAACCAACCACCTGTTGGTCGGGTATACTAAGATCCTATGATTCTGTTGGTCGGGTATACTAAGATCCTATGATTTTAGCAAGAGCAGAGTGAGACAGTTTGGGGAGACCTAGGATCAAACCTCATAGTTGCCACTATAACACCAAGAGTATAACCAACCACCTGTTGGTCGGGTATACTAAGATACTATGATTTTAGCAAAGCAGAGCAAGAGGAGAGTCAGACGGTTTGGGGAGTCCGCCCCTCTAGCCGCCACCCATAACAGGTCACTGTACTCCATGAGAATTTGAACCTAGGTCTCTTGGGCTTCGCCCAAGAGGACTTACCGTCAAACCCCACATACAGAGTGGGAGTTCATAGTCCAATTGGCACGAAATCCAGTAATTTGGCAGATTATAGAATGTTCAGAAGAGCTAACGATTTAATTCAAGCCAAACAAATGTTATCAGTGCAAGAGATTGTTGGCTCACTTTGTTTAAGCATACAAGTGTTTAACAAAATGCCACCAAATAATTAAAAGTAAAAGAAAATAATTTAATTTTTAATATAAAAGAGAATTACACCCACATAAAAATAATATTATTGATATTACATGATGTTTAATTCAATTTTATGTTAATCTGACATGTAATATCTAAAACAAAATATATATTAATAACAAAAAATTTCTAGTGTTAGGCATAAATAAAAGGATTGTGGGTCAGAATCGAACTAAAAAATTGTTTGTCAAATTTTATATCGTATTGTTTAAATGGTTTTTCACTGTATATATGGATGCAACTCTCCTGAAAACTTATAGAATGCTTCGATTGGTACTATCAAACTTGTAATTTCAATGAATCCCTGCCAGCATTTTAGGACAAATTATTCGGAAAAAAAACTAATTTTTTTTTTTTAAATTCACTTATAAATAAAATTTTTAATATCCATATTAAATAACATAATTTTATATAAAATTTATATAATCACCACTCCACTCCAAACCAAACCAATGCGGTGACATTGAAATATTGACTTCACTGGGTGGAGGAATGCTTCTTTCCGCGTTCTCTATCAATCCACCAGGTTCTACGAGCGCTAGACGAAAGGCGCTAATGGGAATTTTCCCATTGTTCACAGTGGAAGTTAACGTTGCACCTTCCGTCAGCTGACCAATCCAAAGGTCAAGTCGAGCTAACGTCACACTGACATCATAGTGATGTCAACTTACCACATGACATTCGTTGAAAGTGCCATCTCTCATCCGCTAGTCGACCCCATTGGCCATCCGAAGAAGTCATTTCTAAATGTCGCGCCACAGGTTCCAGGTCAACATAACTCTACAGTCACCTACCTTCATGTCAACCATGCAATCTCACCTAGTGAATGTGGCACCGACCACCTCAATTTGTGCCAAACGGTCCCACATAGCCATGCTCTTCGTGCAAAATCATTTTTTACTAATATACGGGGGTCATCGTGTAACTTCGCTGTCGTGCCTCCACGTCAACGTCCCCAATGCTATCACGCCAAGACGTGAGGTAGGCTTTATGCCAAACTGGGCATGGTGTGACAAAGATTTCCTTGTCATGTAACGGGAAAGACTTTGTCTAGCAATTTCTGTCAAACTCCATGCCAATCTAAGGGGATACTGCCCGACGACGAGGAACGACTCGGGATTAAGCTGTAATCCCCATGTTACAATAGACCAACTTTTAATTAGCGCTAAGTTCTGCAATTAAGCGACAATGATAGGTGATTAATCTATGACTAACGTGACTACGAGGATTATGATGCGCAATAGATCGGTGGAAAAGACCTAAAGAAATTTGGGAAGAGTGGGTGTGTACATTTTGCATTTCTGGGGCAGTGGAATCAGAAAAACATTTCATTTTGGAATGTGATGCTTGTAAAGACAACAGAGACAATTACAACAATATGTTAACATCGGTTCCTTGGCAATGTCTTTTTAGTGAGGAGACTGTTAGAAGGTTGGGTCAACTTATCATTAATTTGAATAATAAGAGGATTGAATTACAAAAGGCAAAAACATGGAAACTAGTGGTCCTATAGGATATATCTAGTCTCGTGGACATTAAAATTTCATTTATCTATCAATTAATTCCTTTGTCCTTTGTAAATTTTGATTTTCTTTTACGAATTTAACCAGCCTCCTTCAACCCCAATACAAGCTTGTTACTCTGTGATTTCATTTTAGGCTTTAAGTTTCAAGACTTCAATGACCCTACAAGTCATCCCTGGAATCACACTCCACTCATATCCCCAGTTACAACAAGAACAACCTTTATTCACTGTAACATTGTTTTAGACATAACACGGCCAATTCCATGGAATGGACTCATCATCCAAGTCCACCAATCATGCATCACAACAAACTCAACAACTTTTATTCCAATGCAATAGACAATAACATCCTATTAGCTACACAATGTGTTCTAACAAGCTCCACAACTCTACTGTTGTAACATGTCATATACAGTACTAAACACAGACATTCAATAGTCTTTAAACAACAAATAATCATGATAGTCATACATATCATATAATGGAAATCACAAACAGTAATAGTCAGTTGGTCATGTCAAACAATCAGACATAAGCATATAAGTAGCTCCACAATTTAGGAAGATATAAGCAACACATGGATTTGCAAGTTCGTTACAACCATGAAAGTCATTCACATAGACTATCACATTGCAACACACATGAATACATATTCCTCATTAATAATGTTGATACACCCATTGTCATATAACAACATTAATCATCATTCATATTGCATATGTATGCACAAAGATACAAGTAAGAAACTTATTTAAATAATTGAATGACTGACAATTGAGAGAGGGACTTCAAGTCTCTTTCTAAGCATAGTTCAATTGCACTGCCATTCTTTCTTGTAGTTGACCATCCCCAAGTCAAATTCAAAGCATGAGGAGTGAAGTGCTAAAGGGAAATTCAAGTAAGATTCAAAGCCCGAGGATTGAATTGCTCAAGGGAAACTCAAACAAATCTAGTTAACAAATCACATGAGAATCTAAAAGACATAGTGCCTCCACCTAACGCCCAAGGGTTCGCAGCACATAGTTTCTCCACCCAAACAACACTTAGGGAATCCAAAGCACACAGTGCTCCATGTAATAGACCACTACATGAATCTAGAGACCAAAGTATCTCCAATGACTTCAAACTTCAAGATTCCAGAGCCCACAATGCCTCCACCTGTCACTCTCAATAAACAAAAGCACACTATGTCTCCCCCTGATAGGCTCCATGGAATCCAACCTCCATCTATTAAACAATACATAAATCTAGACAAATCTCTAGTACTCCCCCTGATAAATCACACAAGAATCTAGAGAAGAAAGACTCCACCAATTGCTGTCTTTTATTTCGAGTGCTTTGGCCTTTACTGTCTATGCATTTTACTAAATCCAGAATGGAAATTCTTTCTTCTATAAAAAAGGACCGGCATACTATAATTCAGGGAGCTCCTCCTACTAATATGGCTTCTTTCAATTAAGTAAATTAGTATCAAGCTGAAGATATCTATTAATCTCAACTCTTTTCTATAATAAGAGTATATGTCTAATCTTTCGGCTTAATTTCTAGCCTCTTATGATATAAGTGGATTTGAGTTTTTGAAGCACCGATCAACTATCTATGTACTTACTTTGTGTGCATCTGCCACATCCCTTTTTATAACTATTAATTTCCATCTTATGTTATTAAAAAAAAAAAATCTAATTGATTTTTTGTTCAAGTCATTTGGTTTTTTGTTGAATTTCTTTCCAAGTCCGATTTTTTCACCCCGACCAAATTATTCCCTAGAGCGATTTTTTTAAAACTTATTTTTTGTGGGATTCAAAGTATCAGTTGCACTAGGAGGCCAACTAGTATCTCAAAAAGCTTATGTTGTCAAACTCATCTCGTTATCAGATTTTTATGGAATGATTGTTGGAAATAATACCAAGAGGGGGGGGGGGGGGGG